>APFE030173343.1:0-53392 GCA_000404065.3 Pinus taeda | reverse complement strand
ATTAATTAATATTTATTTTAATATTATTAATTATATATATTATTATGTTTATACATATAGCATTAAAAATTAGTTTATATATAATAACAAATTAATCTGCAATTATCCTAATTTAACCTTCTTTCTATAAAATTAATACATATAACCCCTCTTAGTTTATTTAAGACATATATATATTAATATAAATTAGTTAACTAATTTAATTCATAGTAAGTATTATATATATTATTTATTTGACATATTAATGCGTAATAATTAACTTATATATAAGCATTATTTTTCAATATATTAATATTTTAATTTTAATTGACCCAATAAAATGTATTATAAATTAATTATAAACAAGATTAATTCAATTACGGTAACAATAATAACAAATAGGGCATTTAGAAGATTAGGTAGAATAATTAAAGTTTTAGAATATACATATATATTTAGGTTAGATTTAATGAATTAATTAAATAAATATTAACATATATATTTGTACATAGTTTTACGTATAATGTGGTAATAATTAAAATTAAATAAATGAATTATTTCTACCAGATTAACCTAACTCTGAATATAATAATATTTTAATTAATTAGAGGACGTTTGACTTGGGTTATTGATTGATAAAGTAGCCGTTTGAGTGTTTTAGCCGTTGGAGTCTCTGCTTGGACTATTTAAATCGCTGAGCTAGATCTGTATTTTCAACTTGTCCTGACGATGAACCACATTGGTTGGTTCGAAACGCGTTGGCAGAAATCTTTCTTATGTGATTTACGCTGAAGCTCTCCTTATAACTATGACAAATCACAGAAGTCTCAATTCTACAATATTATTAATCCCGCCCCCGGTTCGCTATAACCATAATTCATTATATAAAAGGGATTAAATAGTTCATTTGGAACCTTTTAATAAACCTTTGCACATAAACCATAGGATAATTAACCACCTGGGTTAATTATAACCAAACCCCGAAACAATAACCCAGTGCCTGATACCATTAAAAAAGCATTGTTTAATATATTGGGCCCACGCATTAAACCCCCCCCATCTCCACCAAGCACCCACCGCCTGATCTGGGCCCACTGATCCAACAGCCCAAGCGCATATCGCGACCCCCCCATCCGCCGATCTTTAACTCCCGGGGAATTGGTTGTTTTTTCCCCACGCCCTTGCCACGCGTCGACCTCCTGCGGTGATCGTTGCCTCCCCGCTCGATACCGCTTGACTCCAAAGATGGTGCAGGAGCAAACGACTTACCGCCCTCCGCGTCACGACAAACTTTCCTGTCACCAATGACATCATCAAACCAAAAACGCCAAAAAGCCCCGCGAAAGCCAAATTTTGTTAAAAACTCGATAAAATGTCATTTTCACCATTTTTCTTTGCGAGAACTGCTACATGCAAACTACGTCCAGTTGAAGGCTCGAAGTGTACAAGTCCGCAACTCGGCCAAACAAACTCTAGCGACGTGCTCTACCATCACTCTTTTCAACCTGCAATTACGCAATTTGTCTCTTAGAGCCAGGTATTTACCCAATTTGACCAGTTACCCTGTAAATTCAATTTTCCTCTGAAGATCTTACCTAAAAGCTAAATTCAAGCCAAAAGCAGTCCTTAGTTGCCATACAAAACACCAGAACTACTATTTTGCCCATCTTTTCCACAGAAACCCAAAATTCCTATTTGAAAACACAAGAACCAAACATGGAAGCTCCCGTGGCCCTGAAATTGCTCCCCTCAATGCACCTCATAAAGACCTGGAGTGGTTACTCTTGGTTGACAGAGATTTTCAAATTAAAGAGTTAACTGGTTACATAAACCACCTCTAAGCATTTTGTGAGATTAGGAATAGTTATCAGACCAACTCTGATATCTATGGAATATGGGAATCCAACCTGCCTATGTATTACATTCCCATAGTCAATGTTTTCTCAGATATTATTCACCAATGCTATGCCAACTATGAACCTACCCAAAGAGAAATTATGACTCCATCTGAAACTGTCCTCTTTTACATAACTCTTGATTCCATGAATGAGATGTTACACTTCAAACCCACTCAGCCTCTGGCTCCTCTTTCTATGGGATTTTTGCTTGAGCAAGGTTCCAAACTCCCCAATTCAGAGATAACCCGCATTGCTTAGATGTTTATGAGACTAGATTTCCAGCCACAAGAACCACCTCCCTATCTGCATGTCTGGTTCACTGAAGTTGGAAGACTCATTATCGATATGATATCCTACATCTTGGGATTTAAAACCAGTGAATTTGTTGATGAGACCACCTTAGTTCTGATGTCAATGTTCACTCCTGGACAACCCCCTACTGTCAAATATGACTGTGCCACCTTCATTTCCAACAAGATCCATCACCAATTCATGAGTCTAGACAGAGAAGGATTCTTCAAGTACACATCTTATATATATCATCTATTTTTATATTATCAACCAGATAGCTTTCAGTTTCCCATCAGAAAATTGGATTCTAAAGGAGAGCGGAGGTCTGTGATCTTTTGGACCTCAGTCTTCCACAATGTCTATGACTCCCGTTATACCTATTGTGAATTCATTGACTTGTTTATACATCCAGCCTCCTCTCTACTACTGAGAGCTCCTCCTCCTAGGCTCTCTAGTGACATACAGAAGATTTTATAGCTTTCCAGATAGTACAAAATAGGTGATTGGTACCTCTACCAAAATCACACAGAAATCAGATTTTATGGATGTGATTTGTGTCCTTTCAAATTGCCCAAATATGTACCCATGAGGCTAATTGCATTAGAATATTTTAGGCAGCTTATTAGTGCAGATTTGACCCATTTTTGTAGTGCAAAGAAAAAGGCCCAACTGAGAATAAAAAACCAGTCAGGCCCCTTTATCGTCCATAAGAGGGAAGCATGGGAAGAGGCTAAGAAGATTTTAGGGGAACAACATAAATTGAAACAAAGTTTTTATTGGGAACCATATGAACCAAACAGTTTCATAAGTGATAGAAAAGTAAGAAACAGACTGTCAGTGTACATTCATCATAGCATCCCTGAAATTAAACAGTTTGCTAATCAAGAAGAATGGGTAGAGGGTACATTATTTGAAGAAATTAATGAGGAAGAGAAGATGGAAAAAGCTATGAAAGATCTTGAAAAAACGCTTGACCTAGACCCTTTTAGACAGGTATCTTTCAAGCTACCTCAACAAATAGGAGCTGGCACATCTGCTGCTGGAACTTCTCAACAGCCTGCACAAGAAAGCAGTACACCAGGCACAAGGACGACAAAGGGCAAGGAAGTGATAGACACAGAACAGCCTGAAATGATAGAACAACAAGGGAAAATTCCTCCAACCCAAACCAAGGCACCAGAGATTCCTGCATTGCAGACTCCTCTAAATGAGGAAAATGGTAAGAAAAGAGACAGGGAAGATGCCACACCTACTAGCGGTCCTGCAGAGTAACCAGGAGCAAAAAGGCAAAGACTAAACCCTCTGTCAGAAGATGAATTTATTGAGGAAACCACAAGCAGTCTAAGAGGGGAAAAGATAGTCAGCTAGGACACATTCCCAGTGATAGAAACGTCAACTAGTTCACATAGGTAGGAGCTAGAAAGACAGCACAGTGTGGAAGTTTCATCCACTAGGCCACAAAGAAAGAAAACCTCTAATATCAAAAGAACATTCACAGAGATAAAGGCCCGGAATGACCCACTAAGGCTGCAACTTTATAATCAGTTTCTTAAGATGGCCCCCACCAACCAGTAAAGGTTAATGTCTGCATATGACATTAAAGAAAGAAAAATAATCATGAGCCACTTTAAGCCCAAAGTGCAACAGCCACAGTCAACCGCTAACTGCATCAGGACAAATCTGGAGGTCCTTGCCAAAGACATTCATCCTACGGACTAGATTGAGCTGCATAAACAAAGCGGAGAGATGGTCTACTCCACACTGGTAGATAAAGCGATGCTGGCTCAAAAATTGCAGAATTCATTGAACAACACCTCTGCTCAACTAGATTTGGAGAAGGCTTCTTCTCTAGCCAAGGACAACAGGATAAATTCTTTGGAGGATATTATCATAGATCTGGGACATGATCCCAAAGATGCCAAGGGCATAAAGAGATTGATGAAGAGGAAGGAATAGGACATTGTTTCCCTCAGAAAACAACTGAAACTGCCTCCTACCATGCATCCACAAACTAAGGAAGTTGTACAGCAGAAGATAGAAGAGGACATGATGGAATTGCTCATGAAGCTCAATGAAAGGTTAATTGATACTGAACAGGCATTGAAGATAGTGCTAAAAGAAAAGAAGGGAGAGTCAACCTTCCAGCCACCTGAAGTAATTCATGCAGTCACAACCGCCCCTTCCACAGTTGTAACAACATTGACTCCCACTGTTCCAGTAGCCACAGCAACAACAACAACAACAGCAAGCAGCAGTACTGGCATGACCACAGAGGAATTAATAAAAGCCATGGAGGAATTAAAACTCCAAGTATTAGAATTGAAAGAGGCCAAAGAGAAATTGGCAAAATTAGAAATAAGTTATGACAAATCCAAGATGATTGTGGTAGAAAGAACAAGAGAGGTTAAAGCATTAGAGAACAAGGTGAGAGCATTGGAAAAAGATCTCTCTTTGGATAAACCTCTGGTAAAACTCAAAGCAATTTTGTGGGCCAACATTAATCAATCCCTTGGCAATGTATGGAGATCTATTCAGGTTCTTTATGAACAGATTGATTTAATGGCAGCAGCCCAAGTGGAGATCCAAAAAACAGGAGTTTTATTAGGACACATGCCTGAACAAGCTAACAGGCTGATACATTTTTTGAACACCAAGACCAGTGAAGAACTGGAGGCATTGCAAATCAGAGACAGTACAGACACCATTCTGCATATCAAGAAAGTTCTAACCATGAGAACTCTAATGCAAAACTTGGAACAAATATGCCAGGACATGCAAGTGGAGATTAATTCTTTTACAGAAAGATTTATAGTTTTGCATGAAAAGGGTTTGCCAAGTCCGTTGGGAAGTAATGAACGCCTGATGGGACATGTAGAGTACACGCACAATTTGAACAAATATGTTGTTGATCAAGTTAATGCATCATCAAATACTTCAGCAGAGAAGGCACTCCCATTTGGCCAAGCCCTTTATGACAAATTGGAGAATTTTTTTTACATTAAGCATGAGGTGAAACATTTGTTCACCATCCCAACTAATTTTTCTTCAAGTACACAGAGACTGATCAGACTTTAAGAAAGCTGCAGAGACATAAACTACCAGAACCATAGTGGTGGCAAGATATGTTAGGAATCTTATGAACGCATCATTGGTATCTTTGGTATCTTTGATGAATAAAAGTTTTGCACCATTTATCATAAGCTGATAAACAGAATTGAAGAACAGGCGTATGAATCAAAGCGTGTCACATCAGAATTGAAGACACCTGAGAAAGTTGGGGCAACAACATAGAATATCAGCAGAAAATAGCTACCAGCCAACTCACCGAGCCTATAGTCAGCATATCTCACCAACTGAGCAGCCAACACAAAAGCATTTACTCCTTTATTTATTTCTCACTGTTTTCAAGACTACGTGTCTCTATTTCTTGTAGAAAATTGATGAATCGTCACTAGATATTATCTCTTTGAGATATTTTATAACATTTTTGTATAAATGCCCCCCTGAACGAAGTATTTGGGGTTGGTGATACATTTCTTAGACTTTGTTGTAATACTGAAGCTTTCTGAATACAACAGCTCTTGGAATCAATTGTTGCTAGACTCCCTAGATGTGGAATTGATAGCACAAGACTTACTACATAATTCTTGAATCAATATATGGATCAATGAGTACCCTTATATCTCTTGTTTTATTGTTTTCTTGTCTATTATGTCATCTATGTTTCATGATATGAATAATAAAGAAAAGGATTAACTCAGAATTTGCTTAAACACACTCTATTTTTAGTATTTGTTATTCTATGTGTTTTCTTCAGAATTAGCATAAACAGTGAATTCTTAACTGCTTTTGTTTCCCCTGATTCTATCATTTTGATTATTTGCTAAGAAATTCTTAATTGCTTCTCAGTATTAATCATTCACTTTCCCTTTGTCTATATGATGAAGGATTCTTGATTGCCCTTCATCCATTAGACTCCATTCCATCTAATTCCTACCTTTAAATTGTTCCAGGTCTGATTACCTTGCTTTATAGTGCCATTCTCTGTTTAGAAACCACATCCAGCAATCCATCCTCATAGAATCCATTAGCCCAATGGACTGAACTTCTCAGGCTTACACCCTGTTCTATTAAATCTCACCATCCAAAAATCAAAATAAAACCCTTGAACTGCATAACTAGCCTAATACCTTTTAAAACAAAGCTAAAACATAAAGAGAGAGCCCTCTTTGGATACAGATTGGCTAGAATCTATGTCTAAGAGATTGGTTTGTGGTTACCTCGGCCGTATTCCATTTCTTACAACTTTTGGGAACAACCTGAGTGATAACAGAACATAGTAGGGACCGTAATTTATGAATAGAATACAAAGAGGAATCTGCACGTAATAGCTCTCACTATTGTGACAGTGCACGAAGACCAAGACGAAGAAATCACATAGTTATGTGAGGCCGAACACATAAGGATTCAGGAATCCATTCGGCAAGGGAACCTTCAACTTCACGAACTCGAAAAAGACTGGGTACGATTGAGGAAGAAAATAATTTTGATGGATGCGAGATCAAGAGGCTGGAAAACGAGTTCACACAAGCATGTCTCATCGATAAACCAACGATGACAAGGCAAGATGTGGATGATCATACCACTGGATTAGAAGATTATCATCGAGAATTTATGACTCTTCTACCATGGCTACAACCGCTTCTCACCAAACACAGTAACTAGGGGAGCGCACTACATACGATAGAATGCGTGGCGCCAGCTATCGCGAGGGAAATTGAGGAGTTTTCACGAACTATACTGGAAGGCAAGTTGAAGTGTCGCACAGGTGGTGTGACCACCTGACTAGCTGTAGGGAGCACAATCTTAGTACTCCAGGCAGTTGAAAGAGAGCGCAGAACTATAAAAGATTATGTTTGGGAGCTACGCGATAAGGGAGATGCACGTAGAATCAGCATGTCACAAGGTTCGTGCCTGCGCACAGGGGACTGCGCTGCTACGCAGGTAGGCTAGGAAGTGACCGTTGGTGTCACTGTTCATGATGGGATGTCCAATTTAAGGCAAAAGGGAGCAGGTGGCGGGCATTTAAGACACGAATTAAGGGCAAGATTTGGGACAATCTGCTACCAAGAAAGCATTAATGGCCTAGAATTGGGGGAAATGGTCGAAGTTGAATTCATAAGGAGCTATAAAACTCCAGGGGCTAGCCACAGGACAACACTTGTTCACTTGAGATTTGATCAGTTGATTAGAGCCCAGAGTGTTTAGTGCCGAGTGATATTCGAGACCCGAAGTTTGTGAAAGACCACATACCAGTCAAACAAGATGGCGGCTACTAGGAGAGGTGTGGGCTTTGTAGAAAGAACTGACGACAAGGCTACGCAGAACCCCACGGTACATGATGTTCCCAAAGATGCTGGGGATGCACAAAAAATCCAAAAATCACCTCGAATGCTGAGGCTAGAAAAATATAAGCAGGTAGCGGGACCATTCCGCATGTCCCCACGGAATCCGCGGTTCGGTAAGTTCTCAAAGGAAGAAAAGGGCAAGGTTGTCACCATTGAGACAGATGACAAGGAGGAGGACCTACAGACCCTCATTGATGAGATAGAGCAAGCAAAGTTCATGGAAGAGGACATCTAGCCGGTGTGCTCTGCAGCGAAATTTCCCAAGTACGTCCCTCCGCAAAAAGGGAAAACTAAGATACCAAAGGATCTGGATGCCACCAAGAGCGCACTCCAGACCCCACTCCTCCTGATGCAATTGTGTTTGAGGGCTCACACCTGGGCTGCATGCCCACAATGAAGTTTGAATATTGGGACCTCGCGGATAGCGAGAAGTTCCCACACTTAGAGACGGAGAGCCTCATGAAGCAGAGCACGGAGGGACCAGTCATACATTACAACTACAAAAATGGTTGTGTGGTGTGGAGAAGGTCGAATTTCTTCATTTGCTGTGGATTCCACACTTTTAACGTGCACCCATCACTATTTTCGTCATCAGGCGGCTGTTGTACCTAGTGCACGATGGGTACTTATGGCTGGAGGAGCTTATTCCCATCAAGGCAGATCTCATCCACAGAATTTCTCACCTTCCCTATAAGGGAAAGGATCCTGTGACAATAGTAGGAAAAAGCGGCGATTTGGCTCTCGCGGAAACCATGAAGAATAAATACAAGCTCGAGAAGAAAAAGAGGGGTTACGTAATCAGCGACATCAAAGATAATGGGGTGCGCATAGCCACCCAACTCCTTGCTGCGAAGGTAATGAGAGAATGCCACGGCGATGAAGTACCAGCGCCAGTAGTTGTGTTGGCTAAACAATGTGTAGAGGGGGTCTAATTCAACTAGGCTGTGTTCCTCTGTGAGGAATTCTTGACCAATTGCAAGGAAGCCCAGGAGTAGGGTAAGACCTTCCACTATGCGTTGTTGCTCTTGTCCATTCTGTTGGTAGCAGGAGAACTGCCAGAGGATAGTTAATTCTCGAGCATCAAACAGAACTTACCAGAGGTCACAAAATACGTGTCGCTCTGGGCTACCAAGGACGTGAAGCAGATTCAAGAGATAAAGATATTCTGGATGCTTATTGAGGTGAGCATCCACATGTGGATTAATAGGAGGTCGCGCCTGTCCCTCACAGTTTACAACAGTCTGTGGAGCTTTGTAGACTTCAAGGTAGACATGCACAACATCTACATCAAGGCGCAAAAGGATCCAACGCAGTAGTGGACCAACCTCCCCTTCAACGCCATTGATGATGTAATTTTTTCAGTGTTAGAATCATAGCCTCCCGAGTGGCGCACCCCGGATTTGGCGGAGCTGGATAGGACAACAACATAGAGAAGAAAGGATGAGGCTGAAAAGAGGCACACTGAGAAAGGGACAGCAGAGGTAAGGGCAGTTCGCGACGTAGCAAAGGTAGTTGCAGAGCAGGAAAAAGCCGTCGAAGTAGCAGCAGCAGCGCAGACAATAGGGGCCACAATAATGCAGCAAGAGGAGGGCGAGGAATTGTCTGTGGGACCAGAGGTAGAGGACACAAACCTTGCAGAAGAAGGTGCAGACCCAGGAACAACTTCTACCCAACTAAAAATACTACGTGTCGCAGAGAGATTGGGTCCATGAAAAAATGTCAAGGCCCCCAAATTGACCTTCGAGCTGATCACGTTAACAGAAGGCGACCTCTACGACATCAGTGACACGGTTCACGAGGTCACCAAGGAAGTGCTCCAAGAAGCCATGTCAAAGCAGTAGACTATGTTGGGGGCCCTAAGGGCATAGTTGCAGGAACGACAGGTGCGGCCCCCATAGGAAGGAACCGTAGCCACATATGGCGTAACAGGCACATCAACAGCAGAGCAACTACTACGCACAAAAATGTCCAACACCATAGTGCTACCAGAAGGGGCACTAATAGCAGAGAATGAAAACGATAGAGCCGTGGTTGGCAGGATCAAGGGACTTGGCCTTAATTTGGCTTCTCTTCTGAGCGACACACTGTACCAACTGCAGGATGGCATAATAGCAGAGCTCTGCCCCAGGGAGGGTCGCACGATTTAGGTGATGAGTGAGCAAAAGGTCAACATTGAACAACTCAGCCTGTAGTGTGACGAATTGGTGTCACAAAACCAGTAGATAGTGTAGACAGTTGATGAAGTGTGCCGGCGAGTCCCAGAGTTGTCCATCGCCGTAGACTTACCAACAAAAATTTGGATCCATTGTTTGGCAAGTGGAGTCTGAAACGCGTGTGAGGAAACATCACGAGTGCAGCTGGAGCTAAATCTCTAGATTACCGAGCTGCGGCTGAAGGCGTAGCCTTCCACTCCTCTGGAAGTTAGAGAGCAACGCATTAGCGCTATTCAAACAAGATTGGAAGAAATTGGATGGGTAGTGTAGGACTGTACCGATATGTTGGACCAAGCCTTTGGAGTCCTCACATCCTTCCAGGAGGACCCCAACATACAATGCTTGGAAACAGAGGCGCACGAGCTTCAGGAGTAGTACGACAATGTAAGGGGAACTGCGCAAATAGTCGTCCTCACTCAACGGCTCGCGAAGATGCAGCAAGCAAGGGCACTGAAAGAGTAGGTGGATGTCGCAAGACAGAAAGAGGCACTTCTCAAAGCATGCATCCAGCCATGGATTGATGAGGCCTTCACCATTACAGTAGATATCGAGGGCAAGCTCACATGGATGCAGGGTTTTACGCACTAAGGCAGGGATTTGATCCCCAAAAAGAAGCATCAGAAGAGCGCATGCAAAAGGTTCAACAAACCACAAAACAATGCGTTGTGGACCTTCGAGTAGTTCGGGACTAGTTGGAGGGACTTCGCGCCAAGATAGCCGCGCCGACTGAGTGACTCGGGGACGAATCATGATGATTGTGTTGGGGGCCTATTGGGCATGGAATCCCCCCACAACTTGTTTTGGGGCTCAAAGCCCAAGTTTTGGTCAATTGTATTGTAAGACTCCGCGAATTATGGGCATGGAGGTCAAAGTATAGGTTGAGTCATAGGTTTTCCCGCCCTAAGTATTGTAATGTAATGTAATGTCATTTCGGCCTACCCATGGTCTGCGGACCATGGGATTGTATAAATAGAGTGAGGCTCTAAGTGTAAATATAGCGAATTGGAGAGAGGAATATGAATGGTTCAAGCATAGAGTAAGAGTCTAAGTGTATTGGGTTGTAGTAGTAGGAAGAGGCTCTGTAGCTAAGTGTGCGGAGGCCTAGTAGAGTCTGCAGCTGAGTGTGCAAACCCCGGTAGTTGAGTGCGTAGGGCGGTGTTGAGTTTGCAATATTGAATGAAGAATAATAAAGAGAAGTTGATTCCTATTTCTTTGCATCTGCTTGAGTATTTCCTTCCTTACATTTATATTGTTTTGTTTATCGCGCGCACTTATATGATTACTGGATATACTGTTAATTATCACTAGCATTGCACAGATAAGTTAAGTAATCAGGTAATAACGGAGTAAATAGAAAGGAACTTGGGTATAATACGGATCGCGCCCCGGGTAGGGTTGCGTGAAGGCAGCATCACAAGCCACAAGGGACTAATAGGCGTGCGTAGCGACATGTGCATAGGGTCAAACCGCGGGCTGCCAGAAGCTCACTACACATCCCCAGGGTGTGGCAACCTAGTTCTAGCACCCTTCCATACTACTTCGAGTGAGACCTTAGTTTGCGCTTCACGGACTGTTGCCGAAAGGGCCAGTAGTACTGGGATTTGTTTGGCTAAATAACCTCTGAACCTGGGTCAGACCCATACAAGCCAACAATGTTGTCATTCAAATGTCTCCTTTAGCTATTCCAATTTGATGGTAGCCACTTCTTAAGTCTAACTTAGTAAAATATTTTGCATCTTTCAATTGATCAGTAAATCATCTATTATTAGTAGTGGGTAATGGTTCTTTACCATAATTTTTTTCAATGCGCAAAAGTCCACACACATGCACCATGTTCCAGCCTTCTTTGGCACCAAGACAATAGATGAACCACACGGTGAGGAATATGGTATGATGATCCCTTTATTCAATAAATCTTGAATTTTCTTCTTAATTTCTGTGCTTTCCATCACTGACATCCTGTACATGCCAATGTTAAGAAGAGGAAAATATTGCCACAACTATATCTCATGTTGGATTCCTCTCTTGGGAGGTAATCCCTTTGGTTCCTGAAACATTTCACCATATTGGTTAACTACGTCACCCAATTCAGATTTCAAATTCGAATCACAACCTTTAAAAGCTTCATTATCGACAACATTCTTTGGTTTGATCATCAGAAGCATAAAATTCTCGCTCGAATTCACCAGTCTTTTCATCTTCCCGGCATTAACAAGTGAAAGATTTGTTTTCTTTCTATGAGCTCTCACAATATATTCTACTCCATTTTTTAATAAATGATATTTGTTTTCATGTCTATGGGAGATAGCTTTTCTGTCATAATGGTACAGGTTGCCCAAAATGATGCCATAAATATCTAATGTCACAACATCAAGCTCCACTTCATCTATGAATTTTGCAATGATGGCGAATTTTAGTTTACACTTTCTCGTAACCTGCAATTGCACATTATCACATACCCATCCAAGTGGATATGGTTTATGATGTGGAACGATTTCCAGATTTAAACTCTTGACAATGTTTTCAGATATAATATTGTCTTGAGAGTCGTTGTTGAACATTTTATCAATCTTGTTATGTTTTGAGATCACCCTTATGTGAAACAATTCTATTCTCCTCATTTCATTTGGAGTTTCATTTTACGAGCCTGAAGAACTAGTGTTGGCAATGGATTCCTTTTCTTTTAACCCCATGGCTATGATTTTAGTTTCATCACCTGAATCAAATCACAAATCCTATTGAGTGGTTGCAGTTGTCTTTTGTTTTCCCTTGTTGTTGTTTTTCTTTGGTCTCCTTTCAGGATGAAGCTTCCAACAATGAGCTTCATCGTGACGCTCTCTGGAAAATTGTTTGCATGTAACATTCTCTCCTTCTATTTTGATAGATGCATTTTTCTTTGCCTCCCCTTTGAAAGCCTTTTCCTTTCCTTTACTCTTAAGTGAGTTTTTACTACCTCCTTCTCTGGTGTTTTTCCCTCTTGCCTCAAGATGAGTGGCTTGCACACACACATCATCTAGATTATTGGGTTAAAAATTAAGATAGTATACCTAAGGTAACTATGTCAACCCCTTATGTACTTCAAAAATGTGTCCTATGATTAAAAATCTACACCTAACATCAAAGACCTTTTTTCTGAATTCTTGGTTGTAATCTTGTACATTTTGACCTTTAAGCTGTCTAAAGCTAATTGTAACAATGAAATCATTCCAAGAAATTTAGATCTTACCATGTTTTTTAATCTCCTCTTGGGTCTTTGATTCCCACCATACCAGTGTTGCACCCTCCATCCTCAAGGAAGCTAACTAAATCTTTATGTCATCCTCTTGAAGGTTTTGAATCCTCCAATATAACTCCAACTAACGAATCCAATTATCAAGCTTCTTTGCATTCACTTCACCATTATACATGGCCACCTATTGTACTCCAAAGAAACATTTGGAGGTTTTTACATATAATTGTTTCTCCTCCAATAATTAGAGAACCCTATCATTATGTTAATTGATCTTCAATGAGTGCATTAGAACATTATCAACCATATTATCAGTTAAAAGATTCAATAACATAGAATAGATCATCACACATAAGGCACACACATGAACACCATGATATAAGGTGGAAACCCAATGCGGGAGAAAACCACCTGCTGCAAGTCATCTCAATCTTCTTCTTAATAAGATGATATCCTGAACAAAGATCCAACTTGGTGAAGTAAATTTCTCCATGTAATTCATCCAACAATTCATCAATGACAGGAATCGGAAATTTATCTTTAATAGTGAGCTTCTTGAGCTACCTATAATCTGGACACGTATGCCATGATCCATACTTCTTGCACACCAATACTACTGTAGCAGAGAAAGAAATTTGACTAGGTTGAATTATACTGGCCTCTAGCATTTCAACAACCATACGTTCAATTTCACTCTTTTGGGCATAGGGATATCTGTAAGACCTAATGTTTGTAGGAGCACTTCCTGGAACCAAATGAATAGCGTGATCATGATCACGAATAGGTGGGAGGCCTTTGGGAGTCTCAAATACCTTGGAATGATTGTCCAAGACTTTCTGGAGATATGGAGAAATGAATGAATTTTATGTTTGAACCTCTAGTGAGCATAATTATGAAATTACGCCCTGCTTTTATTTCTTCAAAATATTTGTCATGCCATTAGAGTTGTCTATATTTCCTGGTTTCCTTGCAATACCCCTTAATTCAGCTTCCTTTCCTTCCCAAAAAAAATTTCAAGAAATGTTCTTGAAAATTAAAAACTATTGTCCCCAAAGATTGTAACTATTGGACTCCTAGTGCAACATCGACACCACCAATTGGAATGGAAAGCATTAAACTATTCAATACATATCCCCCCATGGTTATATTGATATGATGGCACTTTCTATAGAAATTTATAGTTCGTCCATTTGAAACCATCAATTAATACTCTAGTGATGGATATAGGAAGCAATTCAATTCCTTGGGCATCTTACAATGAATAAAATTATGGGTACTACCCAAATCAATCAACACTATTACCTTTTTCTTCTTTATGTATCCTTCTTTCTTGAGTGTTTGAGGAGTTTTAATTCCTACCAATGCATTACAAGATATGGTCAAATTCATTTCTTCTTTCTCTGCAATTGGTTCTTAGTGTATATCCTCCTCTTTTAATGTTTCTTGTTATTTCTCTTCCTCCTCTTCACAATCTATGTAAAATAATTTCTTCTCATCACACTTATGACCTTTAGTGTATTTTCTATCACAACTATAACAACACCTTTCTTTCTCTATTTTCCTCCAATTATTTTGGTATCAACCTTGTAGGTTGTGGAAGACTATGAGAAGAAACACTTCCATCTTTATATTTGTGAGTGGTAGACTTCCTTGTTTCCATAATTTTTCTTTCAACTTTTCATGCCACCATGACTTCCTTCTCCAATGAATCAGGGTCCCAAGGGAAAAAATCTTGTTGGATGTTATCCTTTAAAGCCTCTATGAAGAAATCAATCCTATACTCCTCTGGAATATCAGTTACCTTGATATTTAATTTTTGTAAGTCCTCAATGTGCTCTGCCATTGAACCCTTTTGTTTGAGATTTATCAATTGGCTAAAGGTGTTTCTCTTTGTATCCTCATAATGTGCTATCATTTCCTCTATAAAAATTTTCCATGTGAAAATTGGTTTATGATAACAAATCCATCGATACCAATACAAATTGATTGGGTTATGTTGTAGTGGCTACAACCACCCTTCAAATTTTTTCCTTCACTTTGTTTTGGAGCCTCCCTCCTCAAAATCTTAGCAGCATGTCTTGCACTGCTCAAGTACTTATGTTTTAATTTGAATTTATCTTTCATTTACATCTTGTGTTCTCTTATTTTCTTTGTTTTCTAACCAAAATTTGACCCCTGTGACTTGGTTTGCATCCAGTTCTTTCACTACATGGCAAAATGCACCGTCCTAGAGCACAGTCTGCCTTGCTCTAAGGAATTGTGCAATGCATCCTAGCAGTGGGCCTTGCTCTCAAGAATTGTGCAGATCAGATCAATAGTGAACTTAGGCTCCATAACTGTGTAGACCCAGCTGACAGCTTGTCTTCAGATGGGAAGTTACGCAAAGCATGAGAGGCATCCAGAACAACTCAATAGAGGAATTGCGCAGAAGCATTCCCTCAATTGTTGTCCAATGCATGTGCCAGTAGGTTGCTCGGTTCCCTCTAGAACTACACAATTCTTCCATGCATGCATGGCATCCCTTCCTAAAAAATCAAAAGGAAAAAATAAAAAGGCATCCCTAAAAATAGGAATCTATTTTTATCACTGGAAGTTACACTGGAGTTACTTTTATAAACTTGTCGCCACTTGTCCCTTTTTCCTAGATTTTTGGTGTGTGCATCATAAACCCTAAATCAAACAAATCTATTTAAATAGATGCTGCCAGAGCTCATTTACACATTCAATCTTGGAGTTATGGCATTCCGAGGCATCTAGGAACCTTCAACATGATTAGCACAACTTTTCAAGGTAAGTTTTTATTTTCAATTATTTTTTGCTTTTTCTGTCACTTTTATTTCCTTGGCTTGTGTGAGTGTTGTTTTGCATGTTTTATTGAACAACCGTTGGATTTTTAGTTTTTTTTAACTTGTAGAAGTGTTGTTCCAAGTTTTGCATTTCCTTTCTTGAGAGTCACGTGCATAACCCCATTTTTGCACTAATGGTCATCGATGTAGCGACTAACCCCACAAGCTTCGTTATTCATCCGTTTGACTAATTCCTGTATTTGTTCTGATTGCATGCATTATCATTCACTCATATATGCACCATCCTTGTTATTCATCCAGCTCACAAAATAGAAGAAAGAGATAGATCAACGACTTCAAAAGTAGCCTCTTCGAGGGGGAAACTTCCTTTACATTACATAAATGAATAATTCTTGGATGATACAAATGACAAGACCTCCTTTCTATATATTGTAGTCTAAGGGGTCACAACATAATCATAGCTGACATAACAATAATAATGTAAGGGCACAAAAATAACAATAGTAGGCTTCTATGGGGCATAATAATAACAATATGAGGACAATATGGGCACAACAATAACAATAAGGGGCTACAATGATAATAATAATAAGGGAATACACTAGTATTATAGGGACCTAACATACCTGTCTCCTTCAAAAAAGTGTTATCCTCAATGCTTGAGTAGTTCTGGATGCTTTTGTATAAAATTCTTATCCTCCCATGTGGAATCTTCAATGGGTAAGTCCTTCCAATTAATGAGATACTTTGAAATTGATTGATTTTGTAGTGGTTGAGTTCTTGTTTCTATGATTGCTTCAAATTCCAATATGATTTTTCCTTCCTCATCAAGTTCTGGAAATATTGCTTGAACTGGGATCTTGTCACCTATGGCCTTCTTTAAGCATGAAACATGGAAAACTGGGTGTAGTCGGGAAGATGTAGGATGCTCCAATTTGTATGCCATAGTACCAATCTTTTGCAACACCTTGTACAGACCATAATACTTTGGTGATAATTAATTATCCTTCTTAGCTTGCTTGAGGGACATTTGTTTGTAGGGTTGTAGCTATAGAAATACCCAGTCACCTACATCAAAACTTCTTTCGTTGCAATGTTGATCTGCTTGTTGTTTCATTCTATTCTACACCAAAGATAGGTTATTCTTTAAGAGTTGGAGAACTTTTTGTTGATGCTTGATGTGATCTTCCACTACTTGAACATTAGAATTTTCTCTTAAATATGATGTGATGGATGGTGGATGATATCCATAAAGTTCCATAAATGGGGTCATTTTTGCTACAATATGGAAGTGTTATACCACCATTTAGTCAGAGGCAACCATTTGAACCATTGTGTTTGTTTATCAAATACAAAGCAACAAATATATCCTTCCAAAAATTTGTTCACTATCTCATTTTGTCCATCAGATTGAGGATGATAAGATGAGATACGAGCTAGTTGAGTACCCAAACAAGAAAATAATTCTCTCCAAAAAGTTCTAGTGAAAATGGGATCTATGTCGCTTACAATAATCTTTGGGTTTCCATGTAGTTTTTGAATTTTTTCCATAAATGCAGTAGAAAATGTATAGGCTTTAAATGGATGAGATAATGCACAAAAGTGTGCATACTTGGTAAGTCTATCAACTACCACCATGATGACACTCTTTCCTTCGGACTTGGGTAAACCTATGATAAAATCCATTGAAACATCCTCCCAACGTTGACTTGGAATGTATAAAGCTTGTAATAGACCTAGGGTCTTAATTGTCTCAACTTTATTTTGTTGGAAAACCAAAAATTCCACCACAAAATTTTGAATATTAGATTTAAGGCCGTCCCAAAAAAAATCCTTCTTAACCCTGTGGTAAGTTTTTAAAAATCCAGAGTGCCCTCCTAAGTGAGAGGTGTGCAATTACATAAGAATCTTTTGTTTGAGTTGGGAATCCTTATAGAGGTATCAATGATCTTTGTACCATAACGAATCATTTTTCCAGCTAAATGTATCAGATTTACTAGGATCTTGCTATAACGTTTGAGTGAGTTCCCACACTTCTTCGTCATTATTCCATTCATCCCTTGCTTCATTTATCCAATCTGGTTGGATAATAGAAATGGAGCAGAGCAATGCTTCCACATCCTCATCCTTTCTTGAGGGTGCATCTGCAACAACATTTTTCTTCCCTTTTTTGTAGATTATTTCAAATTCATAACCCAACATATTTGTGACCCATTGTTGATGCTCTTCTGAAGATAAAAGTTGTTCTAAAAATTATTTAAGACTATCATGATTATTTTTTACCTTGAAGTGTCTTCTCATTAGGTAAGGTCACCATTTCTTAAGTGCATGTAGTATTTCCAACATTTCCTTCTCATAAATAACTTTATGTAAATACTTTCCTTTCATTGGACAACTTTCGAAAGCAATGGGTCTTTCTTCTTACATTAAAACAACACCAATTCCATTTCCTAAGGCATCACATTCCACAATAAAGGTTTTTGTGAAGTTTGGCGTAGCTAAGACTGGTGCTTTGCACATTTCCTCTTTAAGATGTTCAAAGGCCTTCATTTCTTCTGGATTCCAAGAAAGTGCATCTTTCTTTAGTAATGTTGTTAGAGGTGCTACTATTCTATCATAATTCTTAACAAACTTGTGATAATACCCTGTCAACCTGACAAATCCTCACAGATAATTTATGGATGTGGGGATTTTCCATTCCTTAATGGCTTTAATTTTTCTAGGTTCCTTAACACCATGATGAGAAACAATATGACCCAAATATTCAACCTCTTGTACTCCAAAGAAACATTTGGAAGCTTTTGCATATAATTGTTTCTCCTCCAATAGTTTTAGCACCTTGTCAACATGTTGAACATGATCCTTCCAAGACTTGTTATAGATTAGTATATCATCAAAAAATACTAAGACAAATTTTCTAAGGAAGGGTTTGAAAATGGAATTCATCAAACCTTGAAATGTAGAAGGTGCATTGGTAAGGCCAAAAGGCATGACCAAAAATTCATAATGACCCTCATGAGTTCTAAATATTTTTTTCGAAATGTCTTCAATCTTCATTATGATTTGATGATATCCTAAATCAATATCCAACTTAGTGAAGAAATTGATCCATGAAATTGATCCAATAACTCATCAATGATAGGAATGGGAAATTTATCTTTAATAGTTATCTTGTTGAGCTCCCTATAATCGAGACACATGCACCATGATCCATCCTTCTTGTGCACTAATACTACTGGAGCAAAGAAAGAACTTTGACTAGGATGAATTATACCAGCCTCTAACATTTCTGCAACCATGCGTTCAATTTCATTCTTTTGGGCATAGGGATATTTGTAAGGAATGATGTTTGGAGGAACACTTCTTGGAATCAAATGAATAATTTGATCATGTTCATGAATAGGTGGAAGGCCTTTGTGAGTCTCACATACCTTGGAATGATTGTCCAATACTTTTGGAGATCTGGAGAAATAGATGATTTCGATGTGGGAACCTCTAGAGAAAATAATTGTACAATTACGCCTCGTTGTTATTTCTTTAGAGTATTTTTCATGCCATTAGAGATTATTATATTTCCTAGTTTCCCTATGATACCACTTAATTCAACTTCCTTTCCTTTCGAAAAAAATTCAAGAAACGTTCTTGAAAATTAAAAGCTATCGTACTGAAAGATTGTAGCCATTGGACGCCTAGTACAACATCAGCACCACCCATTGGAATGGAAAGAATTGGAATATTCAATACATATTATCCCATGGATAGCTTGATATTATGGCACTTTCCAGAGGAATTTATTTTTCCTTCATTTGCAACCATCACTTGACATTCTGGTGCTAGATATAGGAAGCAATTCAATTCCTTGGCTATATTACAATGAATAAAATTATGGGTACTGCCCAAATCAATCAACACTATTATATTTTTATTCTTGATACATCCTTCTTGAGAGTTTGAGGAGTGGTAATTCCAGCCAATGCATTACAAAATATGGTCAGATTCATTTCTTCTTTATCTAGGGTTTGTTCCTGGTGTATATCCTCTTATTTTGATATATCTTGTTCATTTTCTTCCTCCTCTTCACAATCTATGTAAAAGAATTTCTTCTCAACACACTTATGACCTTTAGTGTATTTTCTATCACAACTCTAAAAAATCCCTTTTGCTCTTTTTTCTTCCAATTGTTGTGGTGTCGACCTTGAAGGTTGTGGAAGGCTAGGGGCAATAACACTTCCATCTTTATAGTTGTGAGTGGTAGGCTTCCTTGTTGCCATAATTTTGCTCTAAATTTTTCTTGCCAACCTAAATGCCTTCTCCAATGAATCGAGTTCCCAAAGGCGAACCTCATGTTGGATGTTATCCTTTAAATTCCCTATGAACACATCAATCGTATGCTCCTCTGGAATATCTTTTACCCTTATATTCAATTTTTGGAAGTCCTCAATGTGCTCCACCAATGAACCCCTTTGTTTGAGATTTATCAATTGGCTAAAAAATGTGTCGCTTTTTGTATCCTCATAATGTGCTATCATTTTTTCCGTAAAAAATTCCCAAGTGAAAAATTGTTTACGAGAGCAAAGCCGTTGATACCATACAAACTGATTGGGTTCCAAATAAAAAGTTGCAATGCGTACCTTTTGTGTGTTTTTCACATTATGGAGATCGAAATATTGCTCCATCCGTAGTATCCATGTTACGAGATCCTTGCCATCAAACTTCCTCATATCAATATTTGGAACATGGTGGGTCTTCAATCCAACGTTAGATTCTATGTAATCATGATTAACATTTATCTTGTTCTCATCATGAGTTTCCTCTACTACCCTTTCGCCATTAGTAAGCATTTCTTGTAGCAACTTGATCAAATCTATCTCTATATTTTCCATGTTTCCTTTAAGTTTTTATTCTATACCATCCATCTTATCCTCCATTCCATTCTTTAAACCATCCATCTTAGCTTTAGCTTCTTTTGTTAGAGAAAAATTTTCTGCACTTGGTCTTGTAATTTTGATATATCATGTTGCATTTCTTGCTCTTCTTCATGTGTCATAGTAGAGATTTCGGGTTGCTTACTAGGTGTTTCTATTTTATTTATTTGGTTCATCAATGAATGATAATTATTCTTCACAAGGCCCTTTGAATCACTTCAAACTACTTTCTCAAACAAAACTTATGCAAATTTAAAAAAAACTACACACCTTTTTTTTTTCCCTTTGTATGATCTCGATCTTAAAATGATTGTAACTCTGTAATTTCAGATCTCCAAGTTCTAAAATTTCATATTGTGATAGTGCCTTGAGTTCTCTTTCCAACTCCACAAGTCTGACCATGATTGGAATCTCCAAAAATGGTTCATACCCAATCTCCCGTGATGACCTAATTATAGACTAGTTCAGTAGAGAGAACTTGTATGACGTGCCACGTGTCACTTTTTTGACCTTCAGCACTAAACATGCTACTCAACAAACTAAGTTCTGTTCTATTTCTGTCACTTTTTACGAAATTTTAATCTGATGCTCAGAGAGAACGTTATGACGTTTTTCCCAAGGTGACATGTTTGCGATCAAATTCAGGAGCCTACAAAAACCCTAACTTCCTCAGTCCATATCTCCACCAATATAGCGAGACAAGATCTGAAATTTGGCCACGAGGTTCCTCATGATTTCGATTCAAAAGGGTTTTAATTTTCGATTCTTAATATTTTCATAAAAATAGTTATAGAGAAAATTCCACAATGACCTGTTTGAAGCAACGAAACCCTAGAATTCAAAGCTCTCATACCAATTGTTATGCATCCAACTCACAAAATAGAAGAAAGAGATAGATCATTGACTTCAAAAGTAGCCTCTTCGAGGGGAAACCTCCTTTACATTACATAAATGAAAAATTCTTTGATGATACAAATGACAATACCTCCTTTCTATATATAGTAGTCTAAGGGGTCATAATATAATCAAAGCTGACATAACAATAATAATGTAAGGGCACAAAAATAAACATAGTGGACCTCTATGGGGCATAATAATAAAAATATGGGAAAAGTAATAACAATAAGGAGGTACAATGACAATAATAATAAGGGAATACACAAGTATTATAGGGACCTAACAATCATTTTCTTATGCATTTAGATCTACTCGTTTTCAAGTTGCTCTTGGGTATATCTAGGTTGCCTTGGCTTAGATCTACCTTTTCCCAGCATGCACTCTGCATTTCTGGAACTCAAGGCTCTTCCTTGGCTCCATAAATTGCATAGAGTCTATCGGTCATTGGCTCCAGCTGCATTCTGCATAGTTCTGGGATTCATTCTCCATTATTTCCCACTGGGACTGTGCAATGCACGCAATGCACAGTCCTAGGCAACACCAAGCTAGACTGAACTGCAAATTGTGCAATTATAGTCCACAAAAAGCATCACTAGACTGAGTTCTACTCAGCAGCATATCTCACTGACAATTGGGACCACACAATGCGCAGATCCATTTGACAGTCCTCACCTCTAAGAGTCGCTACTACACAATCTTTCCCAGCAGTCACCTAGTTTGTTGCATGATTGATCCTTGAAGTGATTTGTGTTTTTAAGATGACATTTTCTTGCCATGAGTGTTTTCTCTGTTTCTAGGTACATCTCTTGTTGAGCATTATCTCAACATTACAAGCATCATGTTTTCCAACAGAGTTGGATCAACGGACACTGTAGAGAGAAACACTGGAGATGTCGTTAACAGGTGCCAATGAACATGCCTATCTATGTAGACATGCAATTGTCTATAGAGAAGTACATGAAGATCACATGGCAAGAAATAAAGGACATATTTGAAAGTAGTTTCAAGGGAGATCTACAAGATTGACAATTCTATGTCAACATCCACAAGTCAGGCTTGTACATGGTTGCATGAAGGTAACCCGCCTTCCCTTGCATGAATATCATTCACTGGATTGTCTCACATACCAATCCTGAGATGATGACATTGAGCGAACACAACTTGCCACCTTCAGTTTTGAAAACTACCATCAGATGTATCACTTTCCACAGTCAGTGAACTAGATGGATGCATTGCTCTTCACTCCCAACAATAATGTGAACAATAGAGATATCATTAAGCATTGGGTAAAAGGGCCACCGAAGTTCAAGACGACACCTAACCAAGTCTACGAGATGAAGTCACTCAGGAAGGCCTACCACTCTTAGTGATCTTCGCATGTCACTTGTATGGTCAAGAGAGCAAGAAGACCTTGCCGCAGAGTTGGGTGGTTAGGTTGGACTAGTTGGAAAATAAAGGAGGGCCATTCAACTAGTCAAACATGTTGGCTCTTCAGATGAAAGTGCATGTGTCTAATGCCTGGAGTCTACCTAAGGATGAGAAAGCAAGATTATTTATGTTCGCGTACCTGCTTGATGCAATCTATGTGCAACAACAATTCCCTGGCATGGGTTGGACATGGACACCATCAGATTATGTTGTGAACATTTATTGTAAGTTGCTTTCTGAGTGCAGTTACGGAGGAGTCATGGCGAGGTTGTCTGACCATTTCATCGCCCTATTGTACCAGATGATGTTCGAATAGGATACACCTTGCATGTCCCACGAAGTAATGTAGACATTGCTTAACATTGCATATTGTTATGCCTCAGCCAGTGGCACCTTTATCAGGATGTTAGGCACAGAGAAGCCTTTGCATGAGCTACCGAGGTTTGCCACAGACAAGATGGTCATGAAAGAGGTTGCATACCACATCTTTGCAAGGTTTTCAGCAGGACTACACAGGAGGAAGAAGGCACCATGGCCTACTCTTCCTTTGCATATTGAATTATACAAGATCTGTACCTTGAAAGATGTGGATGCCGAGGCCGAGGACTTGAAGAAGTTTGGGTTTGGAAATTTTGAATCCATATGATCCCCACTGCATATGCATGAACCATTGTTGGAAGGTGTACTACTCATGTATCCACGGGGAATGTCATTAGCTAGAGGAAGATACTTTGAGGTATTCCTACAACTCCTATAGGCTCCATGAACTGGTCATCATAGCGGTAGAATGGAAAGCAGCACTACAGACAGCAGCACCATAGGAAACAACAACAACAATAGTGAGTACAAAACTAGTGCAGACAAAGGCAAGAGCAAGATTTTCGAGAGCGCAGAGGCTGAGCAAAACTACAAGTTCATAGAAGACCCACTTGTTGAGAAGGTAGATTTGGACATAGAGGAAAAGAGGTGACAATGTGAAAGGAGAGTAGAATAGAGGAAGAGAGAGAAGAAAAGGTTGGAAGATACAGAGAGGAGATTTTAGGAGACAGAGAAGAAGATGAAAGCAGAGAAAGAACTTAGGAGGAGAGAAAGGGAAGAAAAGTAGAAACATGAACAAGAAGAAAGACAAGGCAGACAGATAGAGAAAACTGTGCAGATACAGGTTGAAGAAGCAGAGCAGCCAGCGAATGAAGAGGAGGGTGAGAAGGTGTAGGTTCGAGAACTTTCTCTGTAGGTTGAGTAGATGGTTGAGGCCACAAACATGGAGATGGAATAGGAACCACAGGACCAAGACACCGACCTCATGTCGAAAGCATCCAAGGTTGCTCCACAGTCTCTGCCACCTCCATAATCACAACCAGTCCTAAGAGAGCAAGGAGAGGTTCTCATTGATGATGATCTGGAGATGGATGTGTACAATCTAGAATTTTATGAGTCATAGGAGAGGATTTTACATGCACGATGAAAGCAGATCCCAGATGATCATACATCACCTGTGCACATAGAAGAAAGGGTTATTGTAACAGATGTTAGAATACATCAAGTTTCCATTTCCGAGGCTTCTAAGGCTTATGCAGAATCCACGTGTTTGACGATCAAGTTCTTGATAACAGAGAATGATCGGATGGCGAAGAACTTGCAAGAGGGCCAAGAAGAGAACAAAGTAGTCTAAGGGATCCACTATGGCAGAAATGAAGAAAGAAATACTGGTAGAGATATCAACTTTGGAGTCCACCATGTAGACATTGTATAGTAGATTTTTCACCATGCACAAAGCGGTTGTCCATTTGTATGGTCTTTAGCAGCAGTGCATGCAGACAACCCAAACTATCAAAGATATCCATGCTGCTATTGTGCACATGAAGGAATGGAAAATGATGTACAAGGGATCCCAATTTACTTACACAAGAGGATGAAGCCATAGGATGAGCTAGACAAAGCACAGATTCAGATGTTGATCCGAAACTATGAGCAACTCCCTCCTCTCATCACTAGCATCGAGGCTTCCTATTCATGATTGTTCAAGAGTTTGGATGTCATAGTGTAGATGCACAAGATCCCTTCTGTCTGAACCCTCACCTAAGCCATGAAGAAGAACCAAGTCATTTTGGATGTTGACAAGTACATAGAGCAGTTGATGCGTGAAGCCATCAGTGATTACTTGCAGCTCAGCATCGAAAACATGCAGAAGTACATCAGTGGTCTGGCCACACTCAGGATAGTGCTTCACATGCTTCAGGATGACTTGGATAGAGTTTTCATAACCATATACCTAGAAGCCAAGATTGGTATTAGTTCATCACTGAAGACCATCGCAAGGAGGTTACCAAGTTGGTCTTTCCCCAAGACCCCAAGTGATGTTGTTTGTCTTGTTAGGTTGACTCAAGCCTATTTTGCACCACATGGGTATATGTGGAAATTGTATTATTGTAAATATATTGTAAGTGGTATTGAAAAAATGGATGGATGGTCTAGAAGAAAAAATAAGGGCAACATTGAATATTTGAAGAAAGGCATGGATGGTTTGAAGGGAGGTTTGGAAAAGTTGCTACAAGAAATGCTTCCTAATGGAGAAAAGATAGTAGAGGAAACTCATGGTGAGAACAAAATAAATGTTAATCATGATTTCATAGACTCTAACGTTGGATTGAAGACCCACCATATTCGAAAGATCAATATGAGGAAGTTTGATGGCAAGGATCTCGGAACATGGATACTACAGATGGAGCAATATTTGATCTCCATAATGTGAAAAACACATAAAAGGTATGCATTGCAACTTTATATTTAGAAACCAATCAGTTTGTATGGTATCGATGGCTTCGCTCTCGTAAACAAATTATCACTTGGTCAATTTTTACGAAGGAAATGATAGCACATTATGAGGATACAAAGATCAACACCTTCTTTAGCCAATTGATAAATCTCAAACAAAAGGGTTCAATAGTGGAGCACATTGAGGACTTCCAAAAATTGAATATAAGGGTAAATTATATTCCAGAGGATTATAGGATTTATGTCTTCATAGGGTCTCTAAAGGATAACATCAACCATGAGGTTCACCTTGGGGAACCCGATTCATTGGAGAAGGCATTCAGGTTGGCAAGAAAAATTGAAAGAAAAATTATGGCAACAAGGAAGCCTACCACTTACAACTATAAAGATGGAAGTGTGGTTTCTCCTAGCCTTCCAAAACCTACAAAATTGACAACACAATAATTGGAAGAAAAGGAGAAAAAGGGCTTTGTTACAATTGTGATAGAAAATACACTAAAGGTTGTAAATGTGATGAGAAGAAATTATTTTACATCGATTGTGAAGAGGAGGAAGAAAATGAACAAGAAACCTCAAAAGAAGAAAATATACACTAGGAACCAACCCCAGAGAAAGAAGAAATGAATTCAACCATATCTTGTAATGCATTAGCAGGAATTACCACTCCTAAAACTCTGAAGATAAAAGGAAATATCAAGAAGAAAAATTTAATAGTGTTGATTTATTCGGTAGTACCCATAATTTTATTCATTGTAAGATATCCAATGAATTAAACTGCTTCCTATATCTAGCACCAGAGTGTCAAGTGATGGTTGCAAATGGTGGGACCATAAATTGCTCTAGAAAGTGCCATAATATTAAGCTATCCATGGGAGAGTATGCATTGAATAGTCCAATGATTTCCATTATAATTGGTGGTGTTGATGTTGTACTAGGGGTCCAATGGTTACAATCTTTGGGTACGATAGATTTTAATTTATAGGAAATTTTCTTGAATTTGTTTTGGGAAGGAAAGGAAGTTGAATTAAGGGGTATCATAGGGAAACCAGGAAATATAATCATCTCTAATAGCATGAAAAATCATATAAATAAATAACAACAAGGCTTAATGTCACAATTATGTTCACTAGAGGTTCAAAAATCGAAATCATCTATTTCTCCAAGCCTCCAAAAAGCCTTGGAAAATCATTCCAAAGTATATGAGACTCCCAAAGGCCTCCCACCTATTCGTGATCATGATCATGACATTCATTTGATTCCAGGGAGTATTCCTGCAAACATCGGGCCCTACAAATATCCCTATTCCCAAAAGAGTGAAATTGAATGTATGGTTGTAGAAATGCTAGAGACTGGTATGATTAAAACTATTCAAAGTTATGTCTGTACTCTAGTAGTATTGGTGCACAAGAAGGATGAATCATGGCGCATGTGTCCAGATTATAGGGAGCTCAAAAATCTCATTGTTAAAGATAAATTTCCCATTCCCGTCATTGATGAATTACAAGGAGCAATTTACTTCACTAAGTTGGATCTTTTTTTAAGATATCATCAAATAAGAATGAATACTAATGATGTTTTGAAAACAACATTTAGAACTCATGAGGGTCATTATGAATTTTTGGTCATGCCTTTTGGCCTTACCAATGCACCTTCTACATTTCAAGGTTTGATGAATTCCATTTTCACACCCTTCCTTAGAAAATTTGTGTTTGTATTTTTTGATGATATACTAATCTACAAGAAGTCCTGGAAGGTTCATGTTTAACATGTTGACAGGGTGCTCAAGCTATTGGAGGAGAAACAATTATATGCAAAAACCTCCAAATCTTCTTTAGAGTATAGGTGGTGGAATATTTGGGCCATATTGTATCTCATGAGGGTGTTAGGGTAGACCCTAACAAAATTCATGCTATCAAGGAATGGAAAATCCTCACATCCATAAAGCATCCACGAGGATTTCTTGGGTTGACGGCGTATTATCGCAAGTTTGTTAAGAATAATGGGAGAATAATAGCACCTCTAACAATATTACTGAAGAAAGATGCATTTTCTTGGACTCCAGAAGAAACTAAGGCCTTTGAGAATCTTAAAGAGGCAATGTGCCAAGAACTGGTCTTATCTACGCCAGACTTCACAAAAATCTTTATTATGGAATGTGATGCCTCAAGAAATGGAATTGGTGTTGTTTTAAACAAGAAGGAAGACCAAATTATTTTGAAAGTCATCCAGTCAAAGGAAAGTATTTACACAAAGCTATTTATGAGAAGGAAATGTTGGCAATACTACATGCACTTAAGAAATAGCGACCTTACCTAATGCGAAGGCACTTCAAGGTAAAAACATATCATGATAGTCTTAAAGAATTTTTAGAACAAATATTGTCTTCAGAAGAGTAGCAAAAATGGGTCACAAAGATGTTGGATTATGAATTTGAAATCATCTACAAAAAAGGGAAGAAAAACATTGTTGCAAATGCACTCTCAAGAAAGGATGAGGATGTGGAAGCATTTGTTTGTGCCATTTCTATTATCCAACCAGATTGGATAACCGAGGCAAGGAATGAATGGAGTAATGATGAAGAAGTGTGGGAAGTCATTCAAAAGTTGCAGTAAGATCCCAGTACATCTGATACATTTAGCTGGAAACATATTTCATTATGGTACAAATATCGCTTATACCTCTTTAAGAATTCTCAACTCAAACAAAAGATTATTTTGGAATTTCACACCTCTCCCTTACGAGGGCACTCAGGAATTTTAAAAACTTACCACATGGTTAAGAAGGATTTTTTTTTGGATGGCCATAAATCAGATATTCAAAAGTTTGTGGCAGAATGTTTAGTTTGCTAACAAAATAAAGTTGAGACAATTAAGACCCTGGGGCTGTTATAACCTTTATCCATTCCAAGTCAACATTGGGAGGAGGTTCAATGGATTTTATCAGAGGCTTACCCAAGTCTGAAAGAAAGAGTGTCATCATGGTGGTAGTTGATAGACTTACCAAGTATTCACACTTTTGTGTATTATCTCGTCCATTTAAAGACAATACAATTGCTACTGCATTTATGGAAATAATAAAAAAGCTACATGGAAACCCAAGCATTATTGTAGGCAAAAAAGATCCTATTTTCATTGGAAATGTTTGGACATAATTATTTTCTTGTTTGGGTACTCAGTTAGATCATCGTTCATCTTATCATCCTCAATTTGATGGAAAAACTGAGATAGTGAACAAATGTTTGGAAGGATATCTTCACTGCTTTATATCTGATAAAAATACACAATGGGTAAAGTTACCTCTGGTTGAATGGTTGTATAACACTTCCTTCCATACTGAATCAAAAATGACCCCATTTATGGCACTTTATGGATATCATCCACTGTCCATCACATCATCTTTAAGAGAAAATTCTAAGGTTCAAGTAGTGGAAGATCACATCGAGCATCAACAATAATTTCTCCAACTCTTAAAGGATAACCTCACTTTGGCACAAAATAGAATGAAATAACAAGTAGATAAACATCACAGTGAAAGAAGTTTTGGTCTAGATGATTGGGTATTTATATGACTACAACCATACAAACAAATGTCCCTCAAGCAAGCTAAGAAGGATAATAAATTATCACCAAAGTAGTATGGTCCTTACAAGGTGTTGCAAAAGATTGGTACTATGAAATACAAATTGAAGCTCCCTACATCTTCCCGAGTGCACCCAGTTTTCCATGTTTCATGCTTAAAGAAGGTTTTAGGTTGCAAGCTCCCAGTTCAAACAATATTGCCAGAAATTTACGAGGAGGGAAAAATTATATTGGAACCCAAAGTAGTCAAAGAAACAAGAACTCGATAACTACGAAATTGATCAATTTCAGAGTGATTCTCATCAAGTGGAAGAACTTACCCGTTGAAGATTCCACATGGGAGGATGATAATTTTATACAAAAGCATTCAGAACTACTCAAGTGTTGAGGACAACACTTTTTTGAAGGAGAGGGGCATGTTAGGTCCCTATAATACTAGTGTATGCCCCTGTTATTATTGTCATTGCAGCCCTTATTTTTATCGTTGTGCCCATGTTGTCCCCATATTTTTATTATTGTGCCCCATAGAAGCCCACTATTGTTATTATTGTACCCTTACATATTATTGTTATGTCGGCTTTGATTATATTGTGACCCCTTAGAATCCTATATATAGAAAGGAGGTTTTTTAATTTGAAACATCCAAGAATTGTTCATTTATGTAATGTAAAGGAGGCTTCCCCTCGAAGAGGCTGATTTTGAAGTCATTGATCTATATTTTATTTTATTTTGTGAGTTGGTTGCATAACACTAGTGGAATGCGATTAGTCACTATGTATTGTGAAGAGTCATGAGGGTAGCCCAAGAGTCAAAGGGGAGTTTCAAGGGTCACCCCACCCTTTTTTATATGTAGAACCTCATAACTCATAGTAGAGGCTTTTTGGAGCCAAGATTTTGGCTAGGCATTGCTTAGAGGGGGCTTGGAGAGTATTCTGACAAGCCTTGGCTTCTCCTCAGTACAAAGCAAGTACATCTCTTTAGAGGAGCAAGTGTTGTTGACTATAATGTTCCACTATTGGGGCTAGTGGCTGCCAATGGTGTATGTATGGATGGAACTTTCACTTAATAATATATAACCTAACCAACATGTTTTAATGCATATGGTGTTATTGTAGTTGGACTATTCTAGTTGCTCTAGTAATGTATGTTATTTAAATTACGCATTTGTGTATGAACTATTTTGTATGAAATTGTATGAATCTTGTTGCAGACTTATTGTTGGTTTAACTCGTCACTTTGGTTTGTGGACTATTTCACTTTCCATCTTGTGATGTCATTTCGTGCGTGCATTCCTTTCAAGTTGCATACTATTACAGGCTTCTAAGGGATGCACTTCCTTTTCCCCTCCATGTGTTAGAACCCCCATGCATCTCACTTGACTCAATGCAAGGTCACACACTTGCTTCTGACAAAGATATCACACTTATTACTATGCGCTATCACAGTCAAGGCATTACTTTACTACCCACTGCTAGTACTCCTACTCCAAATGGGCTAAGTTCTAGTTGGGACTTCTTACTAGGGAGATAACCTAACATGTTGGTAGGTCCAGCACCATCAACAGGTTCTAAATATAAATATGCAATGCATACTTTTTGTGTGTGTTGCACGTCATGGAGATCAAAATATTGCCCCATCTATAGTCTCCATGTTACCGGATCCTTTCCATCAAACTTCTTCATATCAATCTTTGGAATGTGGTGGGTCTTAAGCCCAACATTTGAGTCTCTAAAATCATAACTCATATTTTTTTTTCATGATTTTCATGGATTACATTGTCACCATTGGGATGCATTTCTTGCAGCAACTTTGTCAACCCTTCCTTCAACCCTTCCTCTTGACATTCATCATTGCTTCCATGTTTACTTTTAAACCATCCTTCAATTCTTTTATTTATACTTTAAAACCATCCATGACCCATTTTAATCCATCCATGTCAACTTTTATTTCATATTTGGTTTCTCTTTGTGAGAGTGAAATTTGTTCCACTTGGTCCTGTAATTTTGATATATCATGTTGCAATTCTTCCTCTTCATGCATCATATTAGAGCTTTCTGAGGGCTTAATGGGTGTAGAATTATTTTGTTTGGCATGGATTTTAAAACCAAATACTGATATCTATGCTTAAATATTCCATTGGAATCACTTCAACTAATTTTTCAAACAAAAGTTGTGCAATTTAAAAAACAAAATACACACATTTTTCTTTCTTTTAGGAGCTTGATCTTGAAATGGATGTAACTCTATAATTTTAGGTCTGCAAGGTCTGAAATCTTGTCTTGTGATAGCCCTTTGAGTCTTATTTCCAAATCCACAAGTCAAACTGAGTTTGGATTCTTCAATATAAAGTTATGCTCAATCTCCCATAATAGCCTAGTTATGGAATGGTTTAGTAGAGAAAATTTGTGTGGAATTCCACGTTTCAGTATTTGTATGCTCGTGGAGAAAGTTATGAATATTTTCCCTAGGTCACTTGTTTGAGACTGAATTCTGGAGCATGCAAAAACCCTAACTTCTTCGGACCATATCTCAGAAACTATAGCAAACCAAGATTTGAAATTTCTACATGAAGTTCATCAATGTTTCGGTTCCATGTGGTCAAAATTTCAACTTCTAAAGCCTCGTAGAAAAAAACGTTATAGCAAGAATGCTAAGATGACTAGTTTGAAGCAGTGAAACCCTAAAATCCAAAGCTCTGATACCAAATGTTATGCAACCAACTCACCAAACAGAAGAAAAGATAGATTAACGACTTAAAAACTATCCTATTCGAGGGGGAAGCCTCCTTTACATTACATAAATGAATAATTCTTGGATGATTCAAATGATAAGACCTCCTTGGTATATATAGGATTCTAAGGGCTCACAATATAATCAGAGTCTACATAAAACTAATAATGTAAGGACACAACAATAACAATATGGGGGAATACATGGGTACAACAATAATAGTAGGGGGCTACACTAAAAATAACAATAAGGGAGATAAACTAGTATTATAGGGACCTAACATAGTGTTGGGGGTCTTGCTATCCTTTGGAATCCTCTTGAAGTGACATTCTAGGATTGGATTTCCCTTCCACACATTCTACCTAGATGATTTCATTACACCAGGTAAAAGGGGTCAAGGTTCGTGATAGTTGTGTATGGCTACCACACTCCTAAGGAAAAATCATTATTTTTGTCAGACATGAGAAGGATTTGATCCCTCTATTAAGATGAACTCTAGGTTGTTGGAAGAGACTTTAACCTCATTAAATATTTGGAGGAAAAAAAGGAAGGGATTAGGAGGCTCGATCATGAGGCACAAAAATTCGTAGACCTTCTTCATCATCTCCAAGTGGTTGATCTTAATACCATTAATGGGCTTTATACCAGAAAAAATCGTAAGCGAGGGAGACATAAAGTTGTCAGTATATTTGACCATTTATTAGTATATGAAGCTCTACTATATCGAAGCAACCATTCTACGAAGAATAGGCTCTGACCATTATCCAATACATCTAGAATTAGATATGAAAACTACCCCTTGCAACCACCCCTTTAGATTTGAGGGTTTCTCATTACAAGACCCTGAATTTATGACCAAAGCCAAGAGTTCGTGTGAGAATTTACAAGTATATGTTTGGAATCACATGCACACCTTCCAACTTAAGCTCAAGTAATTAAGATAAAAATAAAATATTCGAACATAAAGGATATTGGACACATACCCATATAAAAATAGGTCCTCGAGATATGCACGTAGTAGATATAATAATATATCATTCTGGAGGAGCATAAAGATGGTTTGATCATGGAAGACGGACAAATGGATTAATAAACTTGAGAAGTGGAGGACATAGAAGTAGATCCTTTGGATGAAAAGAATCCCAATTTGAATGGTTGAAAGAAGGTGAGTAGAACTCCAATTTTTTCCATAAAGCTATGATTAAACATCGACGTATAATACGAATTTCTCTCTTTCCTGTAGTGATGGATAACGACACGTGCAACATGAGGAACTAGAGCAAGAACTTGTATCCTACTGTCATTTATTTCTTATAAATGATTCTCCAAACAAATATTCTCCTATTCAACAAATAAATTTGTATATTCCTAACCTCATTCACCCAGATCAAAATGATGCCTTGCTAAGAAAAATCTTGTTTGTATAGGTGGAAGAAGTGGTAATGGTGATTCTTAAAAACAAAGCCCTAGGACCCAATTGATCCACAACAAACTTCTTCCAAGCCTACTAGCCATTCATAGGACCTGAATTTCATGCACTGGTTGAAGAATCTCATTGTTCCCAAAAGGTATGGCTAAGTATTAATGCTACTTTCATTACTTTAATTCCTATAGATGATAGAGTAAACAATCCTATTGGAATTTGTCTATTTTCTGTTTGCAATGTTGTATATAAAATTATGTCCTTGGTTATTGTGGATTGGCTTAAACCTTTGTTGAACAACATTATTTCACTCGAGAAACAAGGTTTGTGGAAGGTTGTCAAATCCTTGACAAGATTTTCATATCCCACAAGGTTATCCATTTTCTGAATAGATTCAAATGGGTTGGTATGATAATCGAATTGGACCTCTCTAAATCTTATGTCTGGTTAAACTGGGATTATCTTCTCCAAACTCTTCAGTCCTTTAGGTTTTCTCCTCAATGAATTTCCTAGATGAAGTCCTTAATATCTACTCCCTTTTACTCTATTATCCTGAATGGCTCCCCATTTATGACTTTTAGCCCCTCTCAAGGTCTTCGTTAGGGATAATTTATCTCCGCCTTTTTATTTATCTTAGTGGCCAAGGGGTTGGGTAGATATATGAAAGATGCAAGCTAGTAGGCTACCATTACGGGTCTCTGCCTATATGGGAATGAACTGTTTTTCCTACCCACAATGAGGGAGACTATGGCCTTAGAAACCGTCCCTAATGACTTTATGTATTCCTAAGGCTCCAAAGTGATAATAAATAGGGAAAAATCTAATATATACTTCTTTAATACAAATGTGATTGTTTAGAGACACCTAGCTCAACTCCTAGACTTTTAGATTAGTAATCTCCACACTAAATACATGGGATCCCCTTTGGTAGAAAACTCCTTGAGGTTTACCTATTGGAAAGACATCCTTTAAAATGCAGATTTCCCTAGAGATGAAGGTTACAAATGCAGATGATGCCATCCCACCTTGACCGCAAGTGGATTTGATGACCCGAGCATCATTGGTTGGATTCATGAGAGTAACATCTTTCCCATCTAGCCCAATTCTTTTCTTTTATGGTTTTGTGTCTCTTTGGTGCAATTTTGGCAGATTTATAATATTTTTGAAGGGTCTGCATTGTGGCCTGCATCATGGTGTCTCCTGGTTAGTGAGTGACCCCTGTAGAATGTTTTTACTTGCCTCTTTAGTTCTCCATTAGATGTTGGCTTGGGCCTTCCAAAACCACCAGTAGCTCTTGGCTCTTCTTTCATATCAACTTTCTCATCCTCCTTCCTATCATTCTTGGGTTGTTGTGGCATAGTTGTCTTGATTGATTCTGTATTTATTAATGCATCACAACTTAACAATGTGTGTGTAGTCACCGTGGAGGTGGTGGTAGAGTTCCCCAGAGTAGGATGTGTGCCCAAGCCCAGGCACAAGCCCAAGAAGTTGTCATTATTTGTCATTCTTCTAACCCTACTGAATTTCATGAAGAAATTTTCCAACTCAAGACCCTCACCACCAATGACCATCAACCTTATTTTGACTCTGAAATCCTAGAGGAGGTTTCCCATTCAGTTCCCGACCCTAGTTCTACTAGGGGAAGACGAAGCTAGTACATGAACTCCATCACCCTCCAGTAGCAGATGAAAACCCTCCTGGGTAGGGTCTTGAAAGAGAAGCATGAGGAGCTTAACAACATCATCTCTTCCTTAAATGAAATTAAGCGGGTGGAGTGATATCAACTTTCTTGCTTGACAACTCTAGATGCCTCACTAGAACACCCGAAAAGCCACATTCAATGTGAACTTAAGCCTTTGGTTCCTACAAGTACTAGTGCCTAGGATCTAGCTCAAGTTACCTCTTCAGACTCTTGATATCATGTTACGAATTTTAGTAGTTGTTTTCCTTCTATATGTAGTACAATACATGGTAGTTTTGGTTGTTATCAACAATTATTTATTTTTGATAGAATTGAGTTTCAACTAATGGTCAATAGATCTAGTTTTCCTCGAGGCAGATTGAGACCAAAATATTATAAAGAGTGGATGAACTATGATGATTTTGATGATGTACTTTGAAATTTTTGAGGTGATGCAAATTTAATTCACAAAAAAACGCACTAAGTTTTAATTTTTCTATTTAATTGATTTATACAATAAGATGATATTCAAACAATATAGAACTAGGGCAACCATGTAAATTAAATGTTGATAAGCATCAATCCATGATCAACATCATAACACTTCAGGAAACATATCCAGTTTCTAATATTAGAACAACCATAAAAATTAAATAAATTATTGCCACTACCTGGCCCTATCTAGCCAAGTATGGTGGAGGTGTTGTAATGTGATGTTTAACATTTTGACTAAGTCAAATTTAGATAAAAATAAGAATAAAATAAAAAATGATATAATGTAAACATTTTAACTCGGTGAAAATAGAAATAGAAATAATAAATAAAAATAATCCAAAAAATAAAACCTATAAAAATAAAAATGACCCATAGTATTGAGAACCCATGGCCTTGACCAATGGTATTCATGTAGAATATAGTCTATTTAAAGGGGAAATAAACCAGCATAGATCCATATTAACTGCAAAACCGTAGACCAATACCATGATTTATCAATACGGCATGCCCAAAAAATATATCATTTCACTTGAAAGTTGTTCATATGAGAGATTTGTGAAACTCCTATTTCAAAATAGACACAACTATTGGAGTAATCAATCACCATCTCTATAAATTTCATCTTCCAACTTATACTTGGCAAGCATCCCACACATCAATATTATGTTGGTGGTTCCAAAAATTGATTAATAAATTCAAACATGAATTAAATTCTTAGTAAAAATACACATCTCCAGGTTTTCCTCTACACATTAACCCTATTTTCTATATATTAATTTGGAATAGTAAAATTATTTAAATATATTTTACATGATATTGATTTGTTATAATGTTTTTATATATTAAAATTTTATAATCCCATGAGGTGTAGATCAATAATTTGTATGGCGTTTAGGTTACTAACTCAAATTTCATGAAAAAAATTAATAAGAACCACTTTGGGAAGAATAAACCATTTTGATCAACATATAAAAAAATTATCCTTTAGTTTTTTTGGTTAATTTTTTAAATTTATCATTTCTATTTTAATATAATAAAAAAAATGATATTTTTTTGCTTACATTTTATTTTATATATTTTAAACTTTTCCCACAATAAAATGAATTAAAAAATCAAATTTTAATACATCATATTTTTTTTTTAATTTATCTAATTTTTTATATTAACAAGTAATATATATAAGAAAATTATAAACATTGATTTATTTCACGAACTTTTAATTATTTAAAAGCATTTATATAATTTTAATCTTAGTTAAAAATAGGAGTGGTAGTCTAATGAGTGGAAGGAATTGACCATAGTACTAAAAGTGGCACCCTAAAAAGAATTCAAATTTTTTTATAGAGATAGTGTTTGAATCTTGTTTTTGATGGTGGAAATAGATTCAGCACCATCAAAAACGTCTAAGACACCTGAAATTTTGAAGTTTAACAACTAAGATTTACAAAATCATTGCCGGATTTTATCTAAATATGACCAGAATTTCCATAATTTCCTAACAATTCTTCAGACTAGTTAGACTACCTTATTAAAAATATATTAAAAATCTTCCAACATTAACATTCTCCCTAATTTTATATCCTATTTATTAAAAAAACCCATGTTGCTCTTAAAACACAAAACACGTAACTAAATTCGATACGTAAAGCTGAGCGTACATAATAATTAGCAGTTCCGATAACACGGTGATATCCTCAGCCCTAATTATTGATGTAGACAGGCACATGGAGAAGCCCTTCCCCTTGGATACTTTGCCCGGTGTTATTGTAGGCAGGGTAGGAATTTAAAATTTGACGTCAAATTTTAATCACTTGTTAAATTTAACAGTTTGAGTAATTCTAGAATAGGTTTTAATTATTTTAATAAAAAATATTAATAGTTATGAAAAAAATTTAATTGTAAAATTATTCATAAAAAGTAATTTATTCGTCAAATTCCATCCCTAATTATAAGTCTGTCTATAAGAAAAACTCTGTAAATTAATTATTAAGCAACAAGCCGTAAGCAAATGAATTAATTCATTTTCTTTTCATCTTCCTTAATTTATTGTATTTTCATTTATATATATCGTAATAATCAAGTAAACTAATCATTAAAATCGAATCATTAATTCATTATCTCTCCAATCTATATACATTGCATGAAAATAAAATAAGTGAACCGTTATTTCATCATCTTTTCATCATATACATTACAGGAAAATAAAGTAAGCCCATCATTAATTCATTTTCTTTCCGTCATATACATTGAATGAGAATAAATCATATTCGAAAAAGAGAAGTAATAGCATTTAGAATGCTCTTTCACTGGGATTGAATCTGACGCGCAATATAGAATATGATGTACAACTTGACACGCATTAAAATAAAATGCAGTAGTCTATAATGCTATTTTTTGAAAAAAAATTCGGCGGATTTTTCTGGTCAAAATCTGGCAGCAATTTATTGGAATCCCAAGTTTGATAGCTAATTTCTGCACAATCAATGGCTCCCAGGGATTTTTCAGGGGGCTGAATTCAAATATGCAGTTAAAAAACCATTTTAACTGCTAAAAATGAAGATTTAACCTCATTTCTTCAAATAGATTCCGTCACCAAAATCTCCAAAAAATCACATTATAAACAACTCCAAATAAAATAAGAACATCGCGGGACAGTTTTGTACGTTCAACTTTGATAACCAAAAGTAAAAGAATGTCGACCAATAACGTCGGTTCAACATTATGTGGAAGAGGGTTGGAATTTCAGAACCATGGTACGCATTAAATTGGGTTAGACGAGCTCGGCGCGCAGTATAGAATTCATTAAAATAAAATAGGAACATCGCGGGACAGTTTTGTCCGTTCAACTTTGAATGTGCGATTCACCACCACCCTTATCCCCACCACCTTTCACTTTATCGATAACCAAAGCAAAAGAATGTCGACCCTCCATGTCCCTATCAACATCGGTTCAACTTTATATGGAAGAGGGTTGGAATTTCAGAACCATGGTACTCGTTAAATTGGCGCGCAGTAGAGAATATGGTTTATAACTTGACACGCGTTAAAATAAAATAACAAACAGAGGATAGGAACATCGCGGCTTATTGAAAAACCATATTTATTAGTCTCTACTATGTTAGGATTATAGTTATTTATTTTTTAATTTACTAATCAATTAATTTAATGTTAGGATTATAGTTATTTTTTTAATTTACTAATTAACTAATTTAATATGGATTAATGTTCAAATTTTGAAAATAAATATTTATTTTTTAATAATTGAAAAATATATTTTTCAAATATATTTAACTAGAAAGTATATACTTTTTCTCATGTAGATAATTGCTTAGTATTTATTTGTCATAAATTTTTGGATGTAGTTGTAATATTTATGTCATGATTTTTAAAATATCTATGCAATGATTTTTCAAATAGCTCTTACTCATTTACCATCATTTACGGCTCACCATAATTTAAGCAATTATTTCCATAAAAAGTAAATAAAATAAGATAACCTACCATTATTTATTTTTTCTTCAATACTTTAATATGTAGGAGTAAAAGTGTAAATGCTCCAACTTATTATATGATAATAAAGGCTTTTCTGCTTATGTTGTTTTAATTTATAGATGTAATCCAACTCACTAATTAGATTTTAATCTAATTACTATATCACTTATAAAAATATGAAATCTTTACTTATTTAAAAACATTTTATATTTTTAATATTAATACAATTATTTTTTGTAAATATTCAATAAACATTTTATATTTTTAATATTAGTGCATTTAATTATTTTGTAATATCTAACAAAATGATAAAAAATAAAATTCATGACAGAAAATCACATTTATAATTATAATACTTTAACATTTCTAACTATAATACTTTAACATTTCTAACACATCACTAGATTCAATAAAAGTGATATAACATTATATATAGAAAACCAACCTAGAAACAAAGTTAAACATAAACATATAAGAGATAAAATAAATCATAATAAAGACTAGAAATAAATATTTAAAATAAAAAAATACTAGAGTAATAAAAGTATATATGAATATTAAGTGGAAGTTTAAAAACAGGAAAAAAACAAGCTTGAAAAGTTAAATCAAAAGATTAGTCACCTTAGTGGTTTACTTAGGTTTGTATAAGTGTGATCAAGAATAAGAACCTAACTTTTATTGATTTAGTTTTCTTCCTATGTGCCACTCAACACGTGACGATGCCATGCCACATAATCAAACTCTATCTAAATAGTTATGTTACCACTAACATACAAGTATTTATGTTCATAGCCATGTCATGTACCACATCGCACTAGTTCATCCTATATGCCTCTATGTGTCCACCACGTGTTCCGCCTGGTTGGCACCCATGTCTAGTTTTTTCCAAAATGCATAGATAAAATAATTTATAGATTTATGGACTTCTAAATTATGTTAGAGGACAGGAAATAATCCCATCAACTAACATAAAGGTAATTTCAGGTTCTTTCAACATATGAGAATAATGTTTGCAACTAATGGAAGAAGCGTTATTTTCCATATTTTAAATTTATATCCTAGTGATCTCTAGATTTGGGTTTTTCATTAAGTCTCTTTAATGGATTTTTCCAAATGCCCAAATTTGTGTGCCTTAACAAACCCAATCTTCATCACTTGGTAGATCTCAATGCTCAGTATGTGGCATATGCTATGAAAATTCCATGAGATCGAGGTTCCATTGTGTACGTACTCCAACATTTTTCATTTGAGTTTTTGGAAAAAAAAAGAAATTAGTCTTTTCCAAATGTCTTCGTACTCGAATTTATGGATATCAAGAACATGTCGCACTTCCGTTAGCACTGTTGGTGAAATGTCCATATTTATGCTAACAATGTATAATAGACACATCCGCTCCTTCCAGCTTTCTCTTACTTTAGCCCCTTTACTATCTAGCCCTTGGATATAGCCTCCTATCTAGACCATGTGACCACTACAATCCCAAAATTTTCCTTAGTTACTATCATAAATTCCAATCTTAATTGTAGCCCTAGATATTTAATCTTCTTAACTGCGCATCAATATTTGTATTATTGTCACGTGGTAGACATGTGGAAACCCTTTACCCTCATGTCACCACTTGCAATATCATGTTAGTTGACACTTGGAAGCTTCCCTACCCACGTGTCACCTCGATGTAAGACCAAATCTTTAACCAGACATGTTGCCTTGCCTAACCCATTTGGATCTATGATTTTTTATAAGATCCTTTTATAAAATTTTATAGATATTCGATCTTTTGGATTCCTTCTTTTTGAATTTGGGATTTCCAAACCTTCAAGACCCAACCAAAACCAGGGTTTTATTTTTTTATTTTTTCCATTGTGCTCCTCTCTTTTATTTCGCGTTTGACTACAAATAATGAGTCAAATCTCTGTAGTCCTACATTCCTCTTAAACATGCCAGTGTCGATACTCTACGACAACATGTCACATTAATAAACTCTATCCAAACTATCGTATAACTAGTGACATGTCAATTGCCACGTCTATTGCCACGTCATGTACCATGTCACACTTCGAGTGGGTTCATGTTACGTGGCTCCACGTGTTCTACACCGATGGCATTCAAATTTAGTTTTTTTGAAAAATGTGTGGTTAAAAGAATTTATGGATTTCCACACTTCCGAACTTCTAGATTTTGTCGAAGGGAAAAAAATCATCAAAACACAAAAAGTTAAAATTACAAATTTTGAATCTTCCAGATTCATCCAAATTTTATTAATACAAAGGAAGAATGTTAATAACTAATAAGAAAAGTGTTATTTTCAAAATTCTAGATTTTTTCCCTAGTGGCATCTAGATCCAAGTTTTTTATTAAGCTCCTTTAACATATCTTTCCAAATGCCTGGAATTTGTCACCTTCACAAATCTTAAAGCTCGATCTATGAAATGTGATGCAAAGATTTTCATCAGCGATAGGTTCAATTGTGCATAGGTTTCAACATCTATGTTTTTGGAAAAAGGATTCTATAAGTTTTTTTTAGATGTTTGGATACCTAAATATTTAGATATCAAGAACACTTCACACTTACTCTAGTATTGATCCACAAATTACCATGGATATTCCACTAGATATTTATCACAACAAATTTGATAAAAAATATTAAAATCTATACTACGAGGGTTAAATTCCCTTATATTTTAGATTTGTTAGTTATTGTTTTTCTGCATATGCATGTAATAGATAAAATGTGGAAAATAGAGAAAAATATAATACAATCACACACCAATAGCAAGAAAACCCAATTAGAAGGTGACAATGCTATGCTCTCTTTTGTATGGAATGCAAATAATGTAAGTATAAAAGAAAAGCCACTTTCTATGTAGTTTCCTAAGAGTTGTGGCCCGAGATTCCAATCCCCGTTGCTAGTGTTGGACACCTAATCCTCAATGGGTTAGTGTGGAAGCCGAATAGACAAAAGGATTCCAAGAGACCTTGGGATGTGGAACCCAACAATCACACTATGTACTATAAATGTATATCAGTTGTTAATAAAAATGTATTCTCATGTTTTATCCTTCAAATTCCTTTGCTACCCATGTGTGTTTAACATGGTATCAGAGCAGGCGTGTTCCTGCCCTGCATAATTAATTTGAGAAATTTGTTTTATGGCCTTTCTGTGCAGGTCAGTTCTGCCATGACTTCTGCATTTCATAAATATTTTCTCAGCTAAATTCTAGCTGCAACCTCTATGATTTCTCCAGCCCTATTTTTACCATTCCTAAAATTGGTTGTAACTCCTTGTATCAATTTTTCTGCCTATTTTCCTGTTCTGCCCATATTGCAGAACTGACATCCCAGGCCCTGACCTGGTAACAATGTTCCATTGCAGAGGGTTGTTTTCGAAAAGCATAACTGACTGCCTTTGATTTTCAAAATGCTGGTCGCCATTGATTGAACTCGTGCATTGAATGCTCTATGGATTCTCTGTCTTAGTAGCAGACTCAGATCAATCTGCATGTTGTTTTGCTGGACTACATACCACAACATTGTAATTGATATGTTGTCACTGTGCATTGGTTTTCTATGGCCATCGGCTTTGATGGAGCAGATAGACTGGTATGAGTAATGCAGATTTTCACAGAAGGAACAGTTAGATTTGTGATAATCGGTTGCTGCTCTATGAGATATTTAATTTATGTGCCATGGTTATGAATTCAATCTCACGCTAAATATTTACTATTGCATTTGGTTGGTACCTCCATGCATTGAGTTTGAGACTCTTCATCTGGATGCTGGTCAAAATTCTTGTTGAGTCGTATGCTGCAGCGACGTTGTTGGTGATCGGGGCGTTGTTGGTAATCACTGCTACGAAAATGCTGGCAAAAAAAAAAATCCCAAGCTGCAAGATGTTTAAAGGCTTATCGAGATTGCCTAAGTCGTGACGCTATCCAAGCAATTTTCTCTGCCCAATTTAATCGAGGTTGCACTCTTACCGGCTCAAAACACCCCTTCGCGGAGTAAGACTTTTGATCTTCTGAAATTTCTGGGGTTCCATTGTTGAAAAACTCCTTGTATTTAGAAGGAAAACACCGAGGTATCTTCTGGTTTTGGTTGCAGTGTGTAAAAATAAAAAAAATAATAATACTGCTTTTTATTTACAGAAACAACGTTCGAAATTAAGCCGCTTTAACTGTGCGTTGGAATTTCCTCTAATTTTGTGTGCGTTGAAGGATTTCGATTTCAATAGGAAGAAATTCATGTAGTTTTCATGGAATATCTGTGGAATTAAGTGAATTTTATCTTCTGAAGGATTTCATCGGCTGAGCTTGTTTAACTCCTCTAAATAAGTTGTTTTATTTTCAATTGGAGCGTTTTGCATCTTATTTGGTGGATTCTATTTGTCGAGCTTCTAAAGATGAGTTCTGAAGGTGAAATAGAGGCTGAGTTCCCTTTTTATAGCAGGGACGAGTTGCTTGTTGGCTGGCCCTACTTTCTCTCTTCTGAAGGGTCGATTTTATAACTTATTATCAAGAGCCTTGTTGTCTGGATTTCTTGGAGTGTCTATAGCTGGGTACAAAGGCACGAGTTTCATTGCAAAGGAAGAGTCAACGGTTGAGAAGGTAGCAGCTATGGGATAAATCCCATGGAGACCCAGATATCGATCTCTCAAGTGTCGATGGAGATCAAACTGTTCAAGCCTCACTTCCATGGAAGGTGAATCCTCCTCCATTAGCACCAAAATCTGTCGGGAATTTGAGAAACTGCCACTCCATATAACTTGCCCACTCCACACATTTCTATCTGGGCGGCTCTAGTCCACTATACTTCGAAGCAAAACAGTATCAATGTTTTACGCCATTGCAGTCTTGATGTCCCTGTGACCTTTATAGTTCAAATGATACGATTTGTAATCGCTCAATCCTATTTCATCTAATTGGCTTATGTTCACTTGATCTGAAAAAGACTCCAATGCCCAATTTTCTCCGTTTGATTGCAAATTACATCTGAAAACGACACTCGAGATGAAGTGTTATATACCTAGGGGGGGTAATATGGGGTACCGAGGGAGGTACCCAAGGTAATAATGTAATAATGGGATGGGCCATAGTAATAAATAAGGTGGTTAACCCATGTCATGTAAGGGACCACAAGTAGTTAATAATAATGTAAGGGGCCCATGGTATTAGTTGATGGTATGAGGAAACCATGGTAATGGTGCATGGTATTGTATGTATGAGGCCTATATAGAGGCTAGAGACTTCACATGGAGAGATATGAAGAGAAATAGTCTTGTATGAACAGGCATACGGCTTGTGGAGTATTCTCCTTCCTTAAGGAGTGAATGTATGGTGTTGCCCTACCTTAAGGGTTTGATAATAAAGAAGCATTTCTATCTATTCTTGGGTTTATTTTCATTATCTTATACTTTCTTATCAGATCTATAATATTTCTGGGTTAGATCTACAATAAGTGGTATCAGAGCACTTTCTTGGGTACAAAAGTGGATTTTTTTTTTTACTTTTTGTAGGATTTCAAGGGCGGCGAGTTTGTAGATCAGATCTGTATGTTTTGGTTCAAGATCTGAAAACACTGATTGCAGATCTGTATTCCTTGTGAAAAAATAGCCGATTTCAAAAAAAAAAAAGGTCAAATCGGAGTCTGGATGAAGGAGATATTGCTGATCTAAAAATCAGTAGGGTTGGAGACAATTTTTCGGGGCAGCGAATTTTCGGCGCAAATATAGACGTCCGGGTGCAAGATCTACAAGATCTAATTGCAGATCTGGAATCTTTGTGAAAAAACACCTAATTTCAAAAAAAAAATCAGGCAAATCGGAGTCCGGACGAGGGAGATATCGCTGATTTAAAATCAGCACTTTTTTTCAGAAATTTTGGGTGACGGCGGGAGAGTAACAGCGCAGATCTGGAATTCCAGTGTCTGAATCAGAATTTCTATCACATGGGCAGATGCAGAATGGTTGTTCCATTTCCAAAAACAGGTTATAATAGAGATTCTGAGCAATATTGACAAAACTGTGACATTCCCAAATTTTAGCCAAGTAAGTGGATTTTTTTCAAACCTTCATGGCTTCTAGCAAGGCAGATTTTACAGGGAATGATAATGGTTCTACTATTGAAGAACACATAAATGGATACAAGAGGTTATTTAGATATAATTGGAAATGGTTGGCAACGGCTAGTTTTAAAGATGAGGCAGCCACATGGTGGGGATTACTTAACCAAAAGAAGTGTCTCAACCTGCCCGATGAAGAATTTGAAAAATTACTTTTAGACAGATGGTCTCATGCTAGAAAACAAGATAAGGAGAAACATGTGGGGCTATTTCTTACTGGTATATCCTTATTGCAGGTTCATGGATGGATTCAGAAGGAGAAAATAATTGTGTCTATAAATCCGAGTTGCAAGCAAAATCTCATAAATGTCAACTTGGCAAAAAAATTGCAAGTTCCAACAAAACACATTGAAAATACACAAGTGGATGATGAGGATGTTTAAGTGTACAAGGACTTGAAGATTTCTATGGATAAATATGTGTTGCATGGTGATTTTTATGCTTCAAAGATGGATAATATGGATGTTGTTTTGGGATATCCTTGGATGGAATCTGTGGGCACTATCAATATTAATGTACAGAAGAAATTCCTGAAGCTCTAGTATAAAAAGAAGAAAATTACATTACAGGATATTTCCATCCATAAACAGATAGAGTCCAAGGAGGCTGAAGCAGAAGATGTCCCAGGGCCTGACATATCAGATGATGAGTAGTTGATGGTCGACAATCAGACACAAACAGAGGCTGAAGCAGAAAGGGTTACAGGTGCTGATACATCAAAGGAGGACTCACTGGTGGAGGTCATATTGAAAAAGAAGACACCACAACAGGCACCACAGCAGGGTGAAGTCAAGTAGAAGACACCATGGGTTAAAACTTCAACATATCATCACCCACATCACCCTGCAAGACAACCATCAAGATGGCAACCAGTTAATCACAAGGACAACAACCCCCACAAGATGGATACAAAGGAGAGACGATCCACCTACTACACATCAACACAAAAGAGCGGCCACGGTCAACTTCCATCTCAAGCGAGCGAGGCACCAGCGAGATCGAGGGTTCACCTTTCTCTTGGATGGCTAGATGCACGTGCATGGTATCAGTGGACTACTCTTTTGAGTAGATCTTATTGTTTGTGTTCTTCCCATGTTTCGGGGACGAAACATGCTAAGGGGGGTGGAATGATATATACCTAGGGGGGTAATATGGGGTACCGAGGGAGGTACCCAAGGTAATAATGTAATAATGGGATGGGCCATAGTAATAAATAAGGTGGTTAACCCATGTCATGTAGGGGACCACAAGTAGTTAATAATAATGTAAGAGGCCCATGGTATTAGTTGATGGTATGAGGAAACCATGGTAATGATACATGGTATTGTATGTATGAGGCATATATAGAGGCTAGAGACTCCACATGAAGAGGACATGAAGAGAAGTATTCTTGTATGAATAGGCATATGGCTTGTGGACTGTTCTCCTTCCTTAAGGAGTGAATGTATGTTGTTGCCCTACCATAAGGGTTTGACATTAATAAAGAGAAGCATTCTATCTATTTTCAGATATTGTTGGGTTTATTTATATTTTCATATATTTCTGGGTTAGATCCACAACAAGTGGTATCAGAGCTATATTTCTGGGTCAGATCTACAACAAGTGGTATCAGAGCTACAACAAGTGGTATCAGAGCTACAAATGATACAACAAGTGGTATCAGATTACCCCCCTAGGTATTTAACACTGAGAAGGAAGGCGTTGTCTTCCTCTCAGGAAATGCACACTATTTTCCTATGACTATACTCCAGTCTTTTATTGCGCAATTCTGAGGGGCAGTGACTACTGGATTAGAAAATTTCACATTGCGTAGTTACAACAGCCAACAGGATGACTTGGATTACATATTATGCAAATCCATCAGCCAACCAGCCTCCCCAAATAGAACATAATGCCTTTTGTGTAGTTCTAGCAACCATTTTCCCAACCTCCCAAGACAAATTGCACAATCCTTGCCAGTCAATCCCCAGGTATGTTGCATGTCATTCCTCAAGTTTTCTTTGGTTTAAACTGATAGATTTATTGCCATGCTTGTCGCTTTGTCCCAAATCTAGAAGGCATTCATCCACCTCTTAAAAGTTCAGAATCAATGGTCTCCAAGAGAGTAGGACCAAAGGACACTAACAGAAGTGCAACTGGAGCAGCAGTTGAGTGAGTGTCTACAAATTTGTTGATCTATGAAGACACCAAGCTGATTGTAGGCAAGGACATCAAGCTAAAATGAAAAGAGGTCAATGATGCATTTATGGGAACATTTAGGGAAGACCTCAAAGACTTCCAATTCTATGTGAACATCCACAAGTATGGCTTGTAGCGGATTACATGCAGGTATCCTATGCTCCCATAAGCGAACATGATACATTGGATCGTCTCACACATTCACCCTAAGACGATGACATTAAGTAGTGTTAGTGAGACAAAAATTGCTATTTTTAGGGCACAGGGTTATGATGAGATGTATCAGATGTTGAAGCCATTGATCACCATTAAGACACCCTTCATCTTACCTAATAAAAATGCCAACTCCAGAGATATATTGAAGAACTAGGTGAAGGAGCCGAATAAATTCAAGATGACACCCAACAAGGTCTACAAGATGAAGATACTATGGAAGGCATATCAGTACTTGGTCATCTTCGCATGTCGTCTATATGGACAAGAAATCATGGAAACCTTCCCATAGAGATGGATGATCACGTTGGACCAACTAGATAGAGAAGGAAAAGAATGAAATTGGTCTGACATGTTGGCTCATCAGCTGAAGGAACATGTAACAAGGGCTTGACAACTGCCCAAAGGTATGAAAGCAAGAATCTACATGTACGCCTACATATTGGATGCAATATATGCCCGTAAGGAGTTCTCGAGTTTGAAATGGGCATGGACATCGGTGGAGACCTCTGTGAACACTTGTTATAAGATGTTGTCTGAATGCAGCTTCAGAGGAGTTATCACGCAACTATCTGATCATTTTGTCACCCCGGTTTACAAGATGATATTCGAATAGGATCCACCTTGCATGTCGAAGGCAACAATGGAGGCACTGATTGACATAGCTTATTGGTATGCCTCACCATCTAACACCTTCATACAAATGTACATCATGAAGAAGCCTCCGCATGTTCTACCAAAGTTTTCCTTGGGAAAATTCATCATGTAGGAAGTATCATATCACATCTCAGAAGGATTGATAGCTAGGTTACCTTGGAAGAAGAAGGCACCTTGGCCCAATCTTCCATATCGGATCGGGTTATACGAGATAGGGAGTTTCAAGCATGTTGATGTAAAAGTAGAATAGATGAAGAAATATCCATTCGACCTTCGAAGTTAGGATTTGTATGACCCACATTGTCTTGTGAAAGACCACTGCACGAGAGTGCAGTTTAATTGGATCCATGGGGCATGTCATTAGGTGGAGGAAGACCCATGGAGATATTGTTACAACTCCTCTAGACCTAATGAATTGGTTGGCCTCACTGTGGAATGGATAGCGAAGCAGCGTGAAGCAACATCTCGGAGAAAACCAGAAGAAATAAGAACAGATGTAAACATACCAGTCTGCGACAAGGGCAATAGAAAGATTATCGACAACATGGAGGAAGAGAAACACTGCAAGTTCCGAGCAAACCCACTTGTGTAGAAAGAAAATTTGGTAATAGAGGTAAAGAGGCAACAACGAAACAAGAGAAATGTGCAAAGGCAGAGAGAGAAATGAAGAATGGAGGAAACAAAGAAGGAGTTGCATGAGTTGAAGGAGCAACTATGGAAGGAACAAGATCTCTGCAGATAGGAGAAGGAAGCACAACAGGAATAGGTATAGTGGGGGGAACAACTTGTATAGACAGATGAAAATGCACCTATATAGGTAGTAGACTCATCATAATAACTGGCATCAGGCAGACAGGGCGAACCATCATAGGAGCAGGACTTTGCTTAGGAGATAGAGCAAGCACTTAACAAATGGATACGGATATGGAGCAATAAGAGTTAGAGAAAGCCATTGACCTCATGCCTCACCACCAAGAGGTCAACCCACCAGCTTCACTACATCTAAAATAGGAGCAAGTCCCAAGCGATCAAGGAGACACTGAGATCCTTAGAGATCAACCAGAAGGAGAGATGCACAACAACTCATTCGACGAGTCTCAGCATAGAGTTGTGCAATCTCGCAGAGTGTCGAATCTGGATGATCATACATCTCCTGTGTAGTTTGAGGAATGAGTGATCGTGTTTGACATGTACGAACATCTAGCAACATTGGTCAATGCTACAAGAGCATATGTCGAAGCCACTAGCTCAAGTGTTCGTTTCCTGATAGCTGAGAATGAGTGAATAGCTAAGGAGCTATAGACGACCAAGAAGGGAGGGGAGTTGGTTATAACATCCGCCTGAGTAGAATTGAAGAAGGCATTACTGGATGAAGTATTGTCCCTTGGCATAGTCATGCAGGTGTTGTATTCCAAGTTTGGTATCATGCATAAGGCAATCGTCCATCTCAACAGTTGACAATAATGATGTTTTAGAAGAGAATGTATCCTATCGAGCATGCATGTTGTTTTTGATTATATGCAAACATGGACGATGACATACAAGGGAGCCCCACTTCACTTGCCTAAGATGATGAAGCCCACAATGTCGAGCTGAAGGCACACATCCAGAATCAGATCCAAAACTATGAAGAGCTGATGCAACTCATCACTAGTCTATAGGCTTCTCATGCACGTGTATTCAAGAGTATGGATGTTGTTGTGTGCGCACATGTGATCCCATCTATTGGGACACTCGCCTAGACAAAGACAAAGGCACAGGTCTGACTAGATATTGACTCGTACTTTGTTGAGTTGATGTGCATAGCCACCGGCCCAAAGTTGTCAATCAGTGTAGACACCATGCACAAGTATGTTTTTGGTTTGGCCGCACTCAAGACAATGATGTGCATGCTATCAGACGAGTTGGACAGATGATCCCAAGCAATGTAACCAAATGCTATGGAGGAAAGAGTTCATTTCCATAAATATGTCACCTTAGAGTGCATGGACACCATCGTGGACTATTGAGCTTGGCATCAGTTCATCACTGTCAACCACCATGAGGATGTCAAAGATTTGGTCTTCCAATAGTTGTGTGAGTCATAGTGATTTCTTGCATGGCCTGCTCAATCCATTTTGTTTCACATGGGTACATGTGCATTATAATGTAATGTCTTGTCAAGTGTAAGTTCAAGTGTCAATAGTTGGATGTAATAGTCATAAAGTAGATGAAGAGTCATGAGGGTAGATTAACTGTCGCGAAGGGGAATGTCAAAGGGACACCCCACCCTTTCCTAAAAATAGTCCCTCATAACTCACTGTAGAGGCTTTTGGTCAGTCAAGATTTCGATAGGACTATCTTAGAGAAAGCTTTGGCAGTATTGTAATGAGCCTTGGCTTCTCCATTGTGCAAATCTAGTATATCTCTTTGGAGGAGTAGGCAGTTGTGGTTGTAATGTTCCGTTGTCAAAACTAGTGGTTGGACATGGATGTATTGTATAACTGGAACTTAAACTTCTTAATATAACATAGCCAACATGTTTCATGTATATGTTTAATTGTATTTAAGCTATCTTGAGTACTCTAAATGATATATGTATCTATTTGATTATGTATGCATGTGTAGCTATTTCTGTGTATTTATATATGAATCTTTCTTAAATGTGTTATTGGTTTAACCATCACTTTGGATTTCTTGCTAACTTTCCTTCCATGTTGTGATGCATATTTGCTCGTGTGTTCCCTTCTTAACTCCATGCTATCATAGGTTTCCAAGGGGTGCACTCACCTCACCCTCCGTGTGTTAGAACTACTCATGCACCTTCCTTGACTTACTACATATGTCGAACCCTTGCTACCAATAGGGACATCTTACTTGCCTCTGTGCAAAACTGCGAACAAGGCATTACTATATGACCCACTACTGGGACTCCTACACCAAATGGTCTGAGGCCTAATTGGGACTTCTTACGGAGGAGATCCCCTAACATGTTGGTGGGTCCAGCACCATCAACATTTCTGGCGCTAGATGGAGGGTCAGATGACAAGCTGTGTCCTATCATCCTGTTTGGAACCTTTGCATATCTATCATGGATTCTTGCACTCTCAACCCTCCACGATGTTTTTCGCATGCCAAATCTATCACCATATCTAGGGAGTTTTTTGATCTCTTGTCTACATACACATATGATGGTGAAGGAAAAGTGGCCTGGCCTGAGTTCTTACATAACTTCCTTACCATGCTTCACGAGGAAGATGGATGTTCTGATGAATAGGCTAGTCTACTTATTGCATACACACTTCGTGAATCTCCACATCGATGGTTGTGCAACCTACAATTGACTTGAGCAATTATGTGATCTCATTGACGATACTTTATATCATTTCGATCCAAAACATCTTGATCAAAAATTTTTACAACAACAGAATGCTCCACATCAATCGCCTATGGATTTTTGGCAATGTTTTCGTGATTTGCAGTTTCAAGCTCCGAAGAGCTAGATGAAATTTCCTTATCTTTGGGATAGATTCGAGTATTATCTTAACAAATCAGTCCATCCCAACAAGAATTTTGAGTTTAATACTCGCTCAACATACTTTAGTGACGGAGCTGCGCAATCACTGACGGATACGGTCACTATCACAAGTGGTTGTCCACTGTCCCCTCATCAAGTAGCTCCACCACTACAAAGTGATGTGGGAGATCATGCTCACACATTAGTTCAACTGTCACATCCTTCCAAAATCACTTTTCTTAATTTTTTCGTAGATTTGGTTGTGAGTCCATCGAGTTGTCATATGCATTTTGTACCACAACCTCTGTCTTCATACTTGGATGATCCTCCAGATGATATTGTCTTGTGTTCTTACATTCCAGACACTACATTTGTTGTGTACGGGGATCAAGCCACCAAAATAGTTGATGTTGCACAACCAATATGTGCTATCATTCACGAAGAATATGACTGGGAGCTTGAGCATCAACACTTGGAAAAGGATGACTCCCTTCTGTCCGAGCCCCCTCCGTTATTTCTTGACATATTTGGTGAACCTACCATCCATGATTTCCAATCTGTATCTTCATCTACGGATGCACTCATTGTTGATCACTTGAAGGACACCCAAGATGTCAGTCTATCATCCGACAATAGAGGGGATAAATTATTCATGGAAAATCCACTTGACCTTTCATCCACCTTTTCTAGAAACACAAAGGATGAATTTTTTCACTTATCATCTACACCTCTCTTTGATATATGAGATCATGAGGATGTTGATGAAATCATTGATTTTTTTTATTGTAGTTGTCGTGATCAATTTACTCCCATATTTGATCACGATCATGATTCTATTGTAATTAATTTTTCAAAGCCACCTATTTATGATGATCTATGTGAAGATGAAGTTGAAACACCCTAGATTGTTGAGGCACTTCAGCCAGAGCTAATGGTTATGTCAAGCCCTTGATGTCCTAATGTTGGTTTCACTTCCAATCAGGAAATTTTTTAATCAACCAAGGCTCCTCGTCACTCATTTGTATGCATTCAAGATCAATCTCACACATAGATCATGCTTCCTCCACTCGAAATGCATGATCCCATCACTCATGCATTGGAGGAATCTTACATTGCAAGCACACATGCATGATGCAAGTTGTCTTTATTTCTTTCATTTGCTTGCATGTCATAGTCAAGAGTATACGTATGCTTCAAAGCTGCACATAGTTTCGCACAAAATTGTGACAAGTCCACTGACCAAATGTCATGTACTTGCACTCACTTCTGTCTTGTGGACACTTTTAAACATGAAGTGTGTTTGTTTTCATTGTTATATCTTTCATTTTTGTTGGTTCACACAACTGGGTTGCTCGTGGATCAAGCCTTCACCAGCATGGGTCAACCAATGCACTGGTGGCTACGTTGGAAATATCACTTCATGTGATCAAGCCCATGCACCATTAGCTTAGGAGTAGGATTAGTGTTTTATTTCAATTTGTT
>APFE030173342.1:1436-28849 GCA_000404065.3 Pinus taeda | reverse complement strand
AGAAAGGGAGTTGCTCCATGATGGGAGGGATCAAGGCTGAATAGGCACCCATTCGAAGCTTGTTGGTTGGGATAGATATGGCCAACAATGCTTCTAAAATTTACTTTTTATTTTTACATTTGTTAAGTCATGTGTGTAGGCTAGAGTGTAGGACAAAGTGCACTTATGCATAGTTTATAATGGAATTCTCTCTGTATGCACAGAGATTGACTAGGGAACTATGTAGGAAACCAAAATCATGGTTTTGAACCATGGGATCCAGTAATTTTACCTTCTTTGGGATAGTTTTTATTCTAAATCTGTAAGGGAATGCTTAGGGACACATTTATGGATAGCAAAAGATCCAAATCGATGGTCATTTTATCAATGCAACAAAATGATGTGTAATAGATTTCCTCCTAAACTGCAAAGTCAAAAGAGATGTATGATGACTGAATCACTTTATCATGCCAAGGTTTGTGTTAGAGACTGTAGTTGGAGACATGAAATAATCAATTAAACATTACAGTGCAATATATAATCATCACGGAGGTAGGGATTCCCATAATCAAAGTATAAATGTCTCAAAGAATAGTACATAAATACATATGAAGATCTATGTCAACAAAATACATAGTATGGATGCAACCATCAATGGATCTATCTTTACAATCATGAATATTTAATAACTCAACATAGCCTGGATGGATGAAACTAGATACAGGGTCTTGATTTCCATATCTTAATCCATAGTATGAATCTAACCATGCAAGTGAATGTCTCAAAGTCAAACATGGTAGAAACCACTTGATTATTGGTTAATGATGTGAACCATTAACAAGTGCGAGAGAAACCACCAATAATGAAAATGGCTCTCAAGGTACATCTAGTAAAATATATGAAGTGTGAATCAATGTGTTGATGTTGAACACTCATAAAATCATCCAATCGAAGGATAGTCATGAGAACTTGTCGTTGAAGGCGATAAACCTACCATTAAGGCATGTGGGTTTCAAGGTACGAAAGGTTTCTAGATCAATTCCCTAGATAGTGAGCTGAAGTTGATAGGAAGCGATCCATTGTAGGAGGGCCTATAACATGAAACTTATGCCAAGTTTTGAAGAAAAATAGTTTAGAGTAATCGAGGACTGACTCAAGGATGGTTGATGCAACTGAAAGCTATGAATCACAAAGTATTTTGACTGATGTTGAACTTCTATTGAACATATTAGCGACACAACATGATGACTTGGCAACATTTGACTCAGAAATAAAATCCAAACCAATTGAAGAATTTCAACGAGGTATGGTCAACTGAGAGGCAAATGGATTTCCCAACCCGAACACAAAAGTGACAGAGTGTCATGTTCAAGAGCGACATACTACCTTTTATAAAACAAACACAAAGGTTCTTTCTCACTTTCCCACCACCATTACTGGAAGAAACCTCTTTATTTTTTTACAAGCTTGAGGAGGATAACATATGCTTGTCCTATAAGCGCATCCTTCAGATGATTCCTTCGAAGTATTTTTAATGAACCCTAGGAAGGAGTGGTTCGTTCTCGTCATGCTTAATGAGTCATGCATTGTTTAGGTTTTATGAGGGTAGTGAAGGGGTAAATCGATGTTGTTTTCATGTTTAAAGAGTCTGAAAAGACAAAAAGAAAACTCATTCATCTATTTCAACATAAAATTTAATGAGCTCGGAGAAAGTAAAGCTCAATGTTTTTCAGTTTTAGGGAGTCGGGAGAAAAACATAAGCAAACTCCACTGTGTCCTTTTTTGTAAATTGAGTCCCTTAGGCCCAAAAAAGGGTAAAATAATGCAAGAGAGAACTCTATTGACCATGATTACTCAACGTATACCCTTTTTGTAAATAGTCTAGTTCAGTCCGTAAAAGGGGTAAAATTATACTGAATAGGTTGTTGTTCATTTACTTTTATGAGTTCGAACAATCAAGTACTCGACGATATTTTCATTTTAAAGGAGTCTGAAAAGGGTGTAAAGAGAACTCCTAGGTTTCATTTTTTGTAAGTTTAAGCAAGTTCGAAAAAGTGATAAAAATATACTCGATACCAAAATGTTCTATTTCCATAAATAACCTGCGATCTGCACAATTGAACTAAAAAATCATATTGATGCTAAAAAAAAAGTGAAAAGCATCATAAACTTGGATTTTAAGGGATAATATGCAAAAAATGATATTTTAATAGGCTTAAAAACTTATAGAAACAATTTTTTTTTTACCATTTTTTTTATCCTTTGAGAGTGATGAAGCTCATTTTTCACGTAGAATTTCAGAGGCAGATTCTAGGCAAACCATTGGATGAAATCGTGAGTCATCTTCTCTAGGTAAGCCACCTCTCCGAGATATTTGTTTTCATGGTTTTTATTTAGAATTTCACCATAGATTTGGATTTTTTGGGGAGCTTTTCAAAAATGAAAATTACCCTTGATTTGCTCAGTTCACCCATATCAGGCCTATGCACATCGACCATTTTTTCACAATAAAAAAAATGTTGTGCACAGTTTCTAAGGAGATAACCACACACATTTGCACAATGCTAAGGGCACAAAAAATGAAAAAGAAGAAAACCAATTTTTTTTTCCACTTTTCACCATGATAATTTCTAATGACCTTTTATGGTTGTTTGCAGAGTTTTGAGCTGCAAATATGGAGTGGAGAGAGCATGAGCATGAAGAAAAATACATAGCTTCCCTAAACCATCCAGAAACCATACAGGCATTGACAAACTGTGGCTTGTACAATTTCTTCACCACCCGAACATGAAGGCCCAACTAGACTTGCTAGAATGGATGGTGGGTAAGTGGGGTGTTCAAGACTAATGCTTCATAGTTGGATATCACATGCTCCCCATTGATGCTGATTATATTTACTTCTTGTTTGGGCTTCCACGCCACCAGGTGGAAATCTCTCTGTATGGGCATAGGTGAGGTGGCGAAACAAATGCCACTTATCTAATACAACATTGTACTGGAGGGGCTGCTCTCAAAGATGGGAGAATTGACATAAAAAGCATAACGTAGCTTCTTTTGAAATCTATTGGGTTCAATGTTGCACGACTATGTGGTAGGGAAACTCTTCATTTTCTCATGAAGGCTCAAATGCAAACGGTCGTAGAGAGTTTGTAACCTACTATATTTAACTGGAGCAAGGTTTTAGTTTCCAATTTGAAGGGGCAACTAACTAGGGTTAAAACAGGAAAACTCAAAAACTTTGGGTATGGTGCCTTTGTCATTTCATTTTCTCTGGAGTAGATTCTCTCCTTACTCCATAGGTAGCTATAGAGAGAGGAGGACCTCTTGACCCTCGCACATGGATTACATAGGTGATTCAGATATTCCATTTCTAGCTAGGATGCAGTAGGGAAATCTAGGTAAGAAACTTCATACTTTGGTTATTTTTGAATTTTTTAGTTATTTTTTGGCATCCAAAAATAATTATCTGAAATGTTCATGTAGATGTGGCGCCAGTGAGACCAACAGGGTTATGGAGATATGATAGATGTGGATATTAAAGATGGTATTTCACATTCAATAGGTAAAACTGCTTCTGTGCTGTAAAAAAGCTGGAAAGGAGTAAAACTCGTCAAAGTTTTTTTTGTGGTATGATAAGCCCACAAGGATGGAAAAATCATTAGATGCCAATCTTGTTTATAGATCCCGATAATCCGTTTAATCATGCTAGTTAAAAACTTATTAAGGGATTCTACTTGGCCATTCGCATGTGGGTAATATGGAGTAGAACTATTATGATGTAGACCTAGCTTTGTAATAAGATCGATCATCATAAAGTTTTGAAAATGGTTACCATGGTCTGTGAAGATGGATTGTGGAACTTATATGTGGGCATCACCTCAGCATGGTAAATTTTAGGGGCGAATTTTAGCCTAAGGGAAAAATTTGTATAAAACGCCCATTTCATATATTTAGCCCAACTTTTATTTAAAAAATAATTATTTTTTTCATTTTAGCCCCAAAAAAAGGGTAGAGAAACTATGAAAAGACTCATTTGACCTGATTTACCTGGTTTGGGAGGTTATATTCCATTACAATCGCCTAATTTTATGCTTTGCAATGTTAAATTCGTTTGCAATGACCCATTTTTTGGTTTGGGAGGTTGTATTTGGAACCAATCACCCTGATTTCTTTTGTGAATGACTCTCTGTTTTCAAATCTAGGTTTCATCAATGACAAGGGTGTAAATAAATAAAAACATAAATAAAGTGGAGGTATGGTAAATAAATAAAACCTCTTTTTATACTCACTACAAAGGTATGGTAAATAAATAAAAATATAAATAAACTAGAGGTATGGTAAATAAATAAAACCTCTTTTTATATTTAATCCACAACCTTCTTTCTATTTAAGAAGGCTAAAAAAAGAGGTTTTAGTTAAGTGAATCCTATGGGCCAAATACCATATTTATAAAAGAGGTATGGTAAATTATTAAAAATATAAATATACTAGAGGTATGGTAAATAAATAAACATTATATATATAATATATATATTATATATATATATATATATATATATTAATATATATATATATATATATATATATATATTATATATATATTATATTTTATTATATTTATTTATTTTATATTTACTCATAAGTACCTTATTATTTAAGACGCAAGGGTGTAAATAAATAAAAATAAAAATAAAGTTGCGGTATGGTAAATAATGAAACCTCTTTTTATACTTCAAAGTATGGTAAATAAATAAAAATATAAATAAACTAGAGGTATGGTAAATAAATAAAACCTCTTTTTATATTTAGTCCATAACCCTCTTTCTATTTAAGAAGGCTCAAAAAGAGGTTTTATTTAAGTGAATCCTATGGGCCAAATACCATATTTATAAAAGAGGTATGGTAAATTAATAAAAATATAAATAAACGAGAGGTATGGTAAATAAATAAAACATTTTTTTTGTATTTACTCCATAAGTCACCTTATATTTAAGGACACTAAAAAAATGTGTTATATTTAGGTGAAGCCTATGGACCAAATACTATGGGCCAAATACCATGGGCCAAATTATTATTAATACCATGAAAAAAAATTATTAACCCTAATATTAGTATTAATAAAAATAAAGACAACACTTGACCCATGGTATTCACATGGAATGTAGCCTATTTAAAGGGGGGAATTAAGCATAGATCCATCTTTACTCTAGATCTACTAAGCCTCGAGAGGGATCAAATATCGTGATATGCAAACTAGTGTAGAGTAAAAAAATATTTGATCCCTCTCGAGGCTAGATCAAGAGTAAAAATGGATCTTGTAATTTAATGTAATTTAAAAATTTTAACTGGCATAGAGTGTGAAAAAATATTTGATCCCTCTCGAAGGCTAGATCAAGAGTAAAAATGGATCTTGTAATTTAATGTAATTTAAAAATTTTAACTAGCATAGAGTGAAAAAATATTTGATCCCTCTCCGGGCTTGGTAGATCAAGAGTAAAAATTGATCTTGTAATTTAAAGTCATTTAAACATTTTAACTTAGTTAAAATAAAAAAATTAAAATAAAAATCAATTATTAATTACATTAATTTTTATAAATTACTAATAGTAGTTTTTAAGCTCTAGGTTTATGATAACCCATGGTATTGACTCATGGTAATACCATGGTATTCATGTGAGCATAGACTATTTAAAGGGGAAACTATCAGCTTAGATCCATCTTAATTCCGGGTCTACAAGTGCTGAGAGGGATAAATAGATTCATCCCTCTAAGAATGGTAGATGTGGAGTTAAGATGGATATAGGCTAGTTTTTATGATAATGAAGATATTAATAGACTTAGGAAATTATATTGTAAAACATCTTAAGGTGAATGGTTAAAGCTACATTTAGTCACTTCACAAAATTTAGTAAAAAATACCAATATATCCATTAATATTGGTTTTTCTATTTAACAAAAAAAAATTCAAAACAATGAAATCTTATCACTCTTTCCGCATCACCCTCCCAGAAGAGAGATAGTCACTACCCAGATTTCCCACCATTTTTCAAAAGTTCTCAATATGATATCTTCATGAAAAATTTAAGGTATTGATGTTGGATTAGTTGTTTGAAAAATATGCTGGTTTGTACAACCTTTCATCTTCTCTATTATTCTTAGTTTTTCATAATGATCTGTAGGTGATGCAGGGTTACCCCCGCTTATACCCATAATATGCATATAAATGCATCCACTCATTAGTCCCAGGTATTTAACTCTCAAAGTAGTCAAATTATCAACCACAAATGGTTAAGGCCCTCTTTTATCAGTGCCTTTATATCAGAACTCAATCACCCTGCTTAGACCTCCTATCGAGACTGTTTACCTCCTCATAACCTTCATTAGCCCTTTTATTAAAGCCTCCCTCAATCTCTCTTATCGGGACTATTAAAACCCTTCGTAAGCCTACATTCACAATATCGTTGGGTCTGCTCCTTTCAAGCCTTTTTTTGTGCTACTTCGATCTCCGCCTTCTCTGATCGTCAATACCTTTTACCTGCGATCGCTGACACCTCCGATCTCCGCTTATCAGCTATCGACACATTTCTTCATCGCAATATCGCAAGTCGGAGGTTTTCAAGGCTCGATACTAAAACACTTAAAAGCTAAGATGCGATTAGGCTCTCAGACCCGATAGGATTATAAATCTTCCTTTATAAAATTTTGGATCTGGTTATGTTGCAATACCAGAGTTCGGTAGTTCAATAGGCCCGGTTCCTCTCCACTGAAACGATGCGATGCGATAGTGTCTCGCTAATGCGACTTAATCTTGGCCATTGATCTTAAAGATCCAATAGATGCTGTGCAACCATACTTCACTTCTCCATTCGAATTGCTTACTTAGATTTTACACTGTTTTCAGTGGTTATGATGGTTCCCGAGTTTCTTCAAAAGGTTCTGGACCTTTTCTATTCTGCTGCACACTATCTCTTTTGAGCTTAAAATCTGCACTCTCCTTTGATCTCTTTTTTGGCAGAGCTCTACCTTGGATTCTAATGGATTCAATGTTCCATCGTGATCCTTTGTATCATTTTATCCCTTTGCGTGTTCTGCAGAACTCTGCATGCAACCCCCTGTTATAGAACCTATGAATTCACATATAAATCAACACTTGAAACACTCATTCCAACTCAGAATTGAGTTTATTATATTAATAAATATAAACAATGATTACAGAATGAGATCTCTATGTCTCGCACAGGCTTGATCTTCAACTATCAGTGGCCTCAATCTCTACTCTGCCCGTAGGCTTACATTTATACCAGACGTTTAACTAATTCTGGTTCCATTCCTAAATTTATTGAACTAACTCCTAAATCCTCTCTGTCCTCTATGTCCACTTCTAATCTCCATTTAATTCCTAAGAGTTCTCCTTTGTTCCTTGAATCATGGAATTGTTTTAAGAGTTCTAATTGACTTTTAACTCTTTTGTTATTAATAACCACTCATGTTCTCATTTATTCGAGAGAATTTACAAACATCTCACATTATCTAATTAAATCACTTAAAAGCCTAAATATTACATTAACTTGCGACTTAGGAAACTAACTTCCTAAGAATACATGACCCCCTATGTCTACTTAATTACAATGATTTTCTCTTGGGTTGAATGCTCCTACATCAGTAGGGGTTGGGCCACTGCACCATATTGTCTTAAAAGGTGGAGATTGTGCACCAAAAATGAAATTAATCCCCATGTTACAATGCTATTAAAAAATGCAATACATATGTAGAGTTGTTGGTCAACATGCCAACCACATGCCGATAGTCACAAATAATCACGGAGAATAGATATAGTAATACATAATCATTTTCAACAATAAAAAAAAACTACTACGAGCCTGCATAGGCCTGACCTAGCCACCCCCATCCCTGTGCTGCCTCTTGCGGTCTCCCCGCCCATCCTTGCTTTGACTCCCCTAGGTCACCTCCTCTCTTGGCTGCCCTTGTCGAGTGGTTCGAATTTACGCTAAGGGCTGGCACAGGCAACAGCTCTCCTGTGCCCAGCCATGCCATCTTTTGGGGACCTGAATCTCATGAACCTGCCCCTGCCTCCTCCTTCAGAGGTCACAACATTCAAAGCCATGATTGCCTCTAGTAGCAAGTGCCTTCCAACAGCTATTCAACAGAAGTTCATAAAGAAACTGGAAACAATTCCTTGGGTAGCACTCCCCGAAGAAGAAACATGTAAAGCAACATTGAATCTAGTTGAGAGAGGTCTCATAGGTCAGTTCAAGGGCCTCTGGCCCTCTCCCAAATCAGTGGAGGACTGGACTCAAAGGAACTGGAAACCCTTAATCAAAGAAGGAATAAAAAGCTACTTCGTAGGCAAATGTTTTTTTGTCTTCGTCTTCGAAAGTGCAGAGGATAAAAGCCTAATCTCCAGAAATGGACCCTATTTCATGGGCCCCCAAGGTCTACACCTCAACAAATGCTTTCCAGACTTTGACCCAGTACAGGATGTCCCATCTGCTGTCCTGGTGTGGGTGCGGCTCCCCCACCTCCCACTCCACTGCTGGAATCAAAAGTCCCTCCAGATCATTGGAAATGGATTAGGAAAATACATAGACCAAGTCATAAGAAAAGATCAATATTCATCTACCCGCATCTGCATCGAAGTAGATTTGGAGGAGGGTCTGTCGAAAGCCATCAAACTTACAGTCGTAGGATGGACACATGTCCAAGAGCTGGATTATGAACAACTTCCCTTTAAGTGCAAGCACTACCATGGCTACGAACATTTTGCTAAACACTGCAAGAAAAAGACGGAAGAACAACCAAACCAACAAAATGGCGAGCAATGGACTCTAATCCAAAAAACCACCTACCAAAAAAAAGGCAACGGGAAAGGCACTCAGAAAGAGATACCAAGCAACTCCAATCCCACCCAAGAAAAGAACACAAAGGGCAAAGAAAACAAATAGAGCATCCCAGTCACAACAGTCACAGAATATTTGGAACAGACAACTCCTCCCACCACCAACAAAGAAGATGGGGAAATGGTACATCTGGAAGTCTCCCAAGGAAGCCCTTCCAACCCCTCATATGCAGATGTCACAAGGAAAAAACCAGTGGAAAGCTCTAGCTCTTTGGAGGATGAAACCTACGAGCAACCTACAAGAAAAGTTTGTAGGAAATCTTGCAGGGAAATAAGGGAAGAGGAGGCAGAAAGGCTTAAAACTCAAGGAAGCCAGCCCACAATAGAGATGTCTATTGGGAGAAAATCTAGGAATAGGCCCCCTAAGGGAGGCTCTCAACCCACCCCTAGTAAATAATGCACCTCATCTCTTGGAACTACAGAGGTCTGGGTAACCCCTCGAAAGCAGAATCGGTCAAGGACCTTCTCAAAATAGAACCCTCAGACATCCTCATGCTCCAAGAGACCAAGATTGAGGAGAAAGCCCTTTTAGACATTAGCAAGAAGAAATGGAAGAAAACTGCAGGAAGAGTAGTAAGCTCAAGAGGCACATCTGGAGGGCTTGCAACACTTTGGGCAGAAGAACTCTTCCTGCTGAACAAATCCCATGAGACTCAGCATTAGATCTACATGGAACTAACGCACTGTACAAGTAATTTGAACATCTCCCTTTTCAATCTTTATGTACTTGTCCTTTACACTGAAAAGAGAGACTTCTGGAACTCCCTTTTTGAATTTTTAAAACAACGATCCCCAAATAACATCATCCTTGCTGGGGACCTAAACATCGTCTTAAAACCCAAAGAAAAAAGGGGAGGAACTAACAACAAAGATCCCATCCTCCCCCTGGTGGAAGATCTTATACGGCAGAGGGATCTTCTTGACTTCACACCGATTAAAGGGCACTATACATGGACCAACAACAGAGTGGGAGAGGATCACATTTCTGCCTGCCTAGACCGATTCCTAGTCCAAGGCAATCTGATGATGAACAAGAATATTATCACCACTAAAATCCTCCCCAAGTTGACCTTTGACCATAAACTAGTCCAACTCATTCTGGAAGATGAAAAATACCTGGGTCCAATCCCCTTCCGATTCAGCCCCCTTTGGATAGAAAGGAATGGGTTCATAGATACAGCAAAAACATCATGGACCAAATCTGTCACTGGGTCCTCTAGTTATGTGTGGGAATAGAAGCTTAAAGCTACAAAGCTAGCCCTGAAGGAATGGATAAGGAAACCTGCCCGAAATCCTTCCAGCCAAAGAAAAAAAATAGTGCAGTCATTAGAGGCATTGCAAGCTGAAATGGAAAGTAGAGAGATCACCTAATCCCTGCTTGATAAAGAAATAAAAATTCAATGCTCATCATTTCAATCTTTCAGAATAGAGGAAGAACACTGGAGAATAAAATCCCGAAGTCTGTGGTTGAAGGCTAGTGACCGGAACAACTCCTTCTTCCACCGTCAATACCGAGCAAGACTCTCTAGGAATCACATCTCTGAAATTATAATAGCATAGGGGCAGATTTGTAAAGGTTTCAGTCAAATAAAAGAGGTAGCTATAAGTCATTAGAAGTTTGTATACCGCAGGCAACCAAGGCAACGAGGAAGAAATTGTAGATCTCCTCTCAAACATTCCTCTTTTGTTTAGCCCTGAAGACAATTCTGCTCTCACCCAACCCATCACGGAAGAAGAAATAACCAAAGTCATTTGGTCTATGGATTTGGACAAGGCCCCTGGGCCTGACGGATTTACCATACATTTTTATAAGACTTGCTAGGACATCATTAAAGAGGACCTATTAAAGATGATTAAAGGCTTCATGGAAAAAGCCAAGGTAGGAGGAGGAACCAACTCCACCTACCTTGCCCTTATTCCCAAAGAAACCAACCTCGAAACCTTTGCAAGATTCAGGCCTATATCACTTTGCAACGCATCATACAAAATTCTAGCCAAGCTCCTAGCTAACAGGATGAAACCCCTGCTAAATAGGCTGATCTCAAGCAACCAAGGTGGCTTTGTAGAAGGCAGGAACATCCTGGATAATGTCATCCAAGTCCACGAGACAATACACTCAAGCAATCAGCGAAAAGAAAAAGGAATGCTAATAAAGCTTGACATGGCTAATGTGTTTGACCAAGTCAATTGCTCCTTCCTACTCAAAGTCCTCTCCTTCGGTTTCTCCTCCCATTTTGTCAATCTCATCTCTGCCTGCATTGACAATCCCTGGATCACCCCCCTTGTTAACGGTCGCCCCTCCTCCTTTTCCAAGCCCAGAGAGGTCTCAGGTAGGGATTCCCGCTCTCTCCCTTCCTGTACATTCTAATGACAGACTCACTCAGTAGAAAGCTATCCTTCGAAAAATCTCCAGGCTCCCTTCCAGGCCTCAAACCTTCTAATAGCTTTCCAGCTATGAACCACGCTCTATTTGCTGATGACTCTCTCCTCCTTGGAGGGGCTTCTGTTCGAATAGCCAAAGCCTTTGATTCTGTTCTTAAATGCTACTGCAGGGTGTCAGGCGCCTCAATCAACGAAAGGAAAAGTGAAGTCTATAGCTGGAATATTGGGCAGCAAGAGCTCACAGGCATCGCCAACATCCTGGGCTTCAACAGCCATGCTCAATGGGAGATGATAAAATATCTCAGCCTCCCCATCACAGTTGGGTCCAATAAGAGGTCGCTGTGGACTGAAATAATCAGTAAAATTAAATAAAAAATCGCATCCTGGGGAGGACACTGGATCACAAAAGGAGGCAAGGTAATTCTGATTAAATCTATGTTATCGGCTCTCCCTATCTATCAAGTAGCTTTCCTTCTCACTCCAAAAAGAGTGAAAAAACAAATCTCCAGAATTCTTCGTGACTTCCTCTGGCAAGGGGGGAAGGGAAACCATCGAAAAATACATCTAGTCAAATGGGATCTGGTTAAACGATGGGAGGTCTACAAATCCGCGACCCAGCTCTTGTAAATTTGGTGATGGGAGGTAAAATTCTGTGGAAACTCTTTAAGGATCCAAAGCACCCTGTTAGCGAAACGTTGAAATCGAAATACACCCATAATGTGCCACTCAGGAATCTACAGGTAAGCCAAACACCCAACAACACTCAAGTCTGGAAACTTTGTAACAAAAGTTTAAATCTCTTCAAAGGAAAGGCGTATAAGATTCCAGGTAATGGAAAATGCACAAATCTGTGGTTTGATCGAATAATGGACCGAAATCCACTCTCAGAGGCAGAAGAAATCGCTGGGATAAAAAACTGGCTAGAACGCATAGGGATCACCAACTTGTATGACTTATCCAAATGGGACAAGCATAGAGATTGACAAGGATGGGATTTCTTCGGAGTCCCTGATCGATTACAATAGCAGAAGCATATCCTTGAAGAAGTGGCCCCAGTAAATAGAAAAATGAAAGACAGTTGGGGATGGGGGCATTCTGGAAGCTACACTACAGCAGAAGCGTACAATGCCATTCAGCCAAACAGGAACAACAACAAAACACCAGAGTTTTGGAAGAAAGTATGGGAACCGCTTGCTCTGCCTAAGGAAAATTTCTTCTTCTAAACGCTGGCTCATGATAAGCTTCTAACTAGAGACAATCGAATGAAAAAAAACATAGCAAGCCCACACAGATGTGAGCTATGCAAAAGCAGCTTAGAAACTGCCAAGCATCTCTTCATGGAATGTAAGTTTGCAAAAGAAGTATGGGGACTCACTCTCCATGAGCTAAAAATAATAGTCCCTCCTCACAACTCAGTAACTGATCTATTCGATTCTTGGAATCAATGTTATCCCAACAAAATTCCCATTAAATCCTTTTGGAGGAAAGTCTGCAACGCCATCCCCAAATTTGTGTGCTGGCAGATTTGGTTGTCTCAGAATGATCTAATATTCAATGAAAAGGCACATACACCCCTCTCCATAGTGGAAAAGGCTAAATCTTTCCTCCAAAGTAGCACAACAACAACACTTTATAGAGGATCCACTGCTTCTCCCTAAAGAAGAGAGATGGTTGGCCCCCCTCTACCCCCACCCACGAAAGCAGCCATCAGCCCCTCATGCAGTAAATCCGGCCTGGCACAAAAGGGACTCCGAAGAAACCTTCCAAGAATGGTGGAGACAACAAAAAACAACATCAATATTCTTTGATGGAGCCTCCAAAGGCAATCCTGGGGCAGCAGGAGCTGGAGGGCTCATCTATGCCCCGGATGGAACAATAAGGGATAGTTTTTGTTGGGGCATCAGGCAAAAAACCAACAATCAAGCAGAGATACTAGGCCTCCTTAAAGCTTGTTAAATCATCAGGGACAGAGGAGACAAATAATGCCAAGCTTTTGGAGATTCGGAGATCATTATAAAAACATTAAACACGGGAAAATTGTTTACCAATGCAAGCCTCAACAAAACCCTGAATAGATTGAAGAGAGTTCTGCTTGATTTCGACTCCTACAAATTTCTTCACATTCTCAGAAGTTTGAATAGTGAAGCAAATCTGATGGCAAACAAAGGGTGCACTGTTGGGAAAGGTCAACTTCTCACAAATGACGAAAGCTCATTCCATTCCTGCAATCCATGAGGAAGTGGCATTTTGTAACAACTCAAAAGACAACATTAGAATCAGAAAGAGAAGTAATGTATTGTTGGCTGCCAAGGCATAAATCCAAAATTTTCACCAAATAAATAAAATCATACCCGTTTGAGTTAAAAAAAAAAGTCAAGACATATGAAGGTAGTGAATTATGCTAATAAGAAATTTAGGTTGGGAGAGACGTAATTAAATTTTATTATTTAATTGAATATTTCCAATTAAAATAATAATAAATATACATTTATATATTTATATATTGATTGGAAGGCTTCTAACAACGATCACTTCTTTCCATTATATCCCCTTTAGGCCTTTGGCATACCTACTACCTTCTTATATTATATAATTGGGGTTTGCTACTTGTTGGTGTGTTGGGGTAAACAAAATTTATCTAATTTTTTTTATCTCGCAGTTGGAGTCTATGGAATAAGAAAGAAATTTGATTTTCATTTTCTCATCCTAATAGGTAAATGTTTGTAGATGAAGATTCCATCTTAGCAACTCTGTCACAAGGAAATTCTTTATATTTTGTTGTTGCTCAGTACAAAATCAAGCAATTATTTTTTAAAACTCAACATTGGTTGCATTTAGGAATAAAGAGTTGTCTCCATGTCTTCTTCACACAATAAAGTTGTATGGTCTAACGATCCTGCCATATGATTGTTGACAACTAGCTTGTAGTACAAGGCTATCTTTGATGATGAAGCAATAGTAGTAGCTTGGTGGTGGGGAAGATTTGGAAAGTTAAATATTCAATGAAATCCATGATTTTTATGTGGTTGGCCATAACGAATAATGTTTTGACATGAGAGGTTCTACAAAATAGGGCAATGTAGGGTCCTAGAATTTGTACTCTATGCAAATGTGAAGGGGAAACAATAGACCATGTGCTGGTCTTCATTTGTATTTTTGCTCAAGAGGTATGAGGTGTTATTCTCCCCTTATATGAGGATAGGGTAATTGGAAGGAGGCTTCCTTGTTGGATTGTTTGATGATAGAGCATTCAAATAACATATATCATTACCCTTGATTGCCTCTAGAGCCATTTGGATAGGAAGGAAGGAATAACAATTTTGGAGACAAGGAGATCCCTCCTTTTCAGGTACATCATCAAATAAAATACCTATATGAAGGCATAAAAATGACTCCAAAGGTTAAATTTCCAAGGTGGGTTGCAATCTGGAGGTTGATAAAACTTATCCATGGCCTTTCTTTGTTGGTTCTTGCCAAGGTGATATTCTTGTTATATATATTATCTACGAATATGTGTGATATTCTTGTTATATATATTATCCGCGTTTCGAACCCAAGTTAGCTTCTCCTACATGTGTGATATTCTTGTTATGTATATTATTTGTGATTCGAACCCAAGTCAGAAACATGCATGAGGCAAATTCAAACTGGTGTTGCTTTTGGTGCCTTTCATGTCTACCTCTGCCAGAGAATTATCCACAAACATCAACTTCTAGATTCACATGTCTCCCGATATTTGATTATTTTTCACATTTTGAAGTAGGCACAAAGGATAGCTCTTGTTTCAGGTGAAAAAATATTCATTGCAGGTTATCATGGGCAGTGGAGCAGTAGGGATGGGCTGGTTGGGTCAATATAATTTGAACCCAACTGCAAATTTGATGCCCAAAACTTCACGACTAGTTTTGAGGGTTCCATGGCAACATAAAAGTAGAAATTTAGGAGGTTTGAAACTTTGAAGCCGTGCCCATAATATAAACCTTTTTGTATCACAACAAGCTTGAAAATGGGAAATCCTTTGGCATTCATGTTGGCACAACCTTGCAACTTCCCAGGTGTGCATGTTGTTCACAATTCATGCTATGATTTATTTTTTATGTATTTGTTTTTGGCTGAAATTGCTACATGTATAGATAACCTATGTGACATCCTTGATAATCTTGACATTTGAAGACCAAGTGAAGAAAGCACATATCATAGTTGAATATAGTTTAACTTGGAGGTGTTTAGAAGATTCATTTGTGAATTGAGTTGCTGCAAATAAGCTTCTTATCTTCATTTAATGAACTATGTCAAATATCTTGGTTTTATTTATAGTTTTGCTGAGTTAATGGTTAGTGAATGGATTGATAAAGACTTTGTTCTTGATCTGGATTCCCCTCGAATGCAGCAAACATAAATTTTAGACCTCAATAATACAATTAATGCTCCTGTCAAACCATGCCTCAGTTACTAAGGGTACTAAATTTATTGTGATTTCTTTATCTAGTTTGTAAATTACTCAGTGCAGAGGGAAAGCATAGCTTTGTAGATCCTCCTCTGAGTGAGCTAGATCCTGAAATGAATGTGATAATTGAGAAAGAAAAGCAGATGCAATTCAGTGGCTTGGAACTTATTTCTTTTGAAAATTTCACATCCTGGGTGGTTAGGAAACTGTTGGATCATGTCTAACAAACAAGTATTTAGAAGGACTCCCTGGTAAGAGGTAAGTGCCGGAAGAGATAACTTGGAATGTGAAGAATGGAACCATCACGATTGTGATTGTGTCTGAGTTTCTTGGTAGTTTCTTCTTGCCACTTGGTATTTTTTTCTTGTTAAACTCAGTTTCTCTTAGCTTTTGGACCTGTACTTTTTAGTTTGAATGTTTGACATGTGTGTAATGGTTTCTGGGTTCAACATTATAGTGTAGAGTCCTGTAGTTGTTGCATGAATATCTGTTATCATAATTATGGATACAATTGTTGGACACTTTTCTATATTTATTCACTATTCTGTGGGTTGGGATTTATGCCATGCATATAATATGCTGGCAATGAATTCATTGACCAAAGTGAGAGGCTTTGCTAGTAGAGGGCCCTAGAAGCATTCCATCTTGACAAAAGTACATGGGGTATTAATTTTCAACCATTATCTCAATCCCCAACTAATTTTGTTGTTTATACAACTCTCCTCTAACCACATCATCACATTATGGTGTGTATGGTTTTGAACTAAAAACCTCCTTTGATAAGATTATCATTCCTATATGGGCATGTAACATGTGAAAATTTTCGTTGCAACGTTTAGGGTTTGGACTTACCACATGGAGGGAATATGTCTCATGGATTCATGATAGCAAAAAAGCGAGTATCTGCTACATCAATTTACTTTGAAACAATGCCATATCATCTAGATGAGTCCACAAGTGAGCTCGCATTTCTAGTCTAATAATAATTAGGAGTGAAACAATTCCATCATTGACAAATATTGAACCAATATTTTGGGGAAATGTTCAAAGTGTTAATGGTCGGGCCTGTTTTCTTGGGTTATAGGATTCATTGACTATGAGATGCTTGAGAAGAATGCCACCCTTTTTAGGATCACGCTTATCATTGCTGGTGCTAGTGCATATCCTCCAGCATGAGGTAGGTATTGAAGCTGTGTATTTCTAGATCTTATAATGGTAGTCCTTTCAAAAATTTCTCTTTCCAACAATGTTTATTCTAGCATATTTTATTAATATGTTCTTATAGTATGTAATGATGGATTTTTTATGATTTTTAGTACTAAAAAGTTTGTGGTTTGGGAAGATTGCCAATAAAGTTGGGGCATACTTAATGATGGACATGACACACATAAATGGATTGTTGCTTCTATAATGGTGAGTCCATTTTATTTTTGTGATGTAGTAACAACTACAATGCATAAGGTGAGTTGATGCTATTAATTTTCTCTGCACTTCACCCTTTCAATTAAAAATATGAGTATATTAGATGGACCTTTTTTTGGATCTATATTAATGCTATATATCTATACCATTGGCCCCTTGTAGAAGAAAAATAATCCCATTAATGTTCAAGAAACGATGAAGAACTAAAACAAATATGCCATTCCCATCATAGGAGGAGTGATTATAGAGTTAAGAGGTGTAGATTTTCCTTTTGATTCTCTTACATGTTCTTTGATTCAATTTCATGTTTTCATTTTTTTATGTTCTTTCTATTTCTTATCATTACTAGATCAAAGCTTCGATGAAACTCATTATGTTCCTTGAATTGTTTGTCAATTGTTTCACTTTTTTCCTTTCATTTTTATCTTTCTGATATTTTTCATTCTGAAATATTTTTGGATTAGAGGGTTGCGACTTTTAGTTTTTACAAGGTCCTTGGGGAGGCATGATATTCTTTAGGAAGGAACTAGTATTGGGGGTCAACCTAGAGACAACCATAAAAAATGTAGTTTTTACAGGGTTACAGGTCAATCTAGGTTCTCCTTCCTTTCCTCCATCATCCATATTGTTCTCTTGCTCACTAAGATCATAATATTGGATATATCGATTTTTTGTATCATTTCGTTTCTAAAAGATACATGAAATAATTTGTGGCTTTCTAGGGAGGAATACATAACCATACCATAGGAGGGTTGGTTGTTTGTTTAAACCATGATGCAACTACAGAGTTCAAGGCTTATCAAGTATAGGTGTAGCACTCTCACATGTCTAAGCTTCTGTAAAATTCATGCATGTGAATTATGTTTTGAATAGATTTTGTTTCGTACCAATGGTAAAATAGTTTTAGTAAGTTGTAGAAAATTTCCAAGCCCTTGCAAAGAGCCTAATGGATTTGGGTTACAATTTGGTGTCTGGTGGTAGGAAAATCATCTAGTTCTAGTTGATTTGAGGCCCTTGGTAAGGATCCTCTGTTCATATGCTGGAGTACATAACCTACTTGTATATTGATTTCTATTCGATTTAGTTGGTTGAATGTAACATGTTATATATTAATGGGCTTGGATAGGGCATTGATGGTGCAAGAGTAGAGGACATTTTGGATGTTGCTTCTATCACACTAAACAAGAATTTTGTACCAGGTTACATGAATTTTTTCTTTGTATATTTAGATGTAAGGGATTCATTGATTTTCCTTTCTCCATGGATGATATAGCTTACTTTAATACCTTACATTTTAAGGTGATAAAAGTGTTATGGTTCCAGGTGGTATACGCATAGGGACTCCTGCATTAACCACCCGTGGGATTCTTGAGGATGACTTAATTAAGGTTGTAGAATTTATCCATGAGGGGGTGCAGATAGCCATTAAGGCTAAGAGCTCTGTGAAAAGTAAAAATTAAAAGATTTTATAAAATTTATTAAGTCAGAAAATTTCCAACTACGAAATAACATTGTTGATCTCAAAAGGCAGGTTGAATCATTTTCTAGCCAATTTCGATTGTTTGGTGTTGACACTGAAAATCTTAGTTAGAGATATGATGTTTTCACAAGATTAGAAGTGTCCTTTATTAACTTTTAGGTTGGGCTTCAGTGACCATAACCATGTTGGTAAGATTTGGTTCCATGTGTATATTATAGTGATGAATAATGTTTTAAGCTGAATTTTGTTTGAATTTATGTGTTTTCCCAACATTGGCATTAACAGATTCTATTTCAATGTGTTGGATGTTGAGTTTGTCATTTTATTTATTGGAAATTATGTACGACTCTCTTTTTGTTCATCACAAGAATTTTGGGTTGAAAAATATTGATAACTTGTATGGAAGCTATTATAGCACTTATTTATGTGGTGTGACTACGTATATTTTATATAGTCTGGAAAGAAATATTCCATACTTCTCAAGGGCCCAGGTTTTGGGCCAATTACACAGTTTCATAAAGTGTGTTCACTAAGATACTTTTTCACATGCACATATTCCATGTATACATGACACATTTGCAATCAATTGGGCTTCTAAGATTTTATTATTACATTCATCATCTCACATAGGCTGGCAAGAATTGGTCCCATTTGTATATTATAGCAATGAACCATGTTGAGATCTGTATTTTTCTTAAATTTATGTGCTTTCCTAGTATAAGCATACAAATTTTATTTTGGCATGATGGATGTTGAGTTTTCTATTTTATTTATTGGAAAAAAAAGTCTACATAATTTGTATGGTGCATCCTTTCAATCCTTCATTTCTTGAGTAGTTATTTAGACTCTCGTCTATTGGTTAGGACTAAGTAATAGGAATAGTAGGCATAAAGACTTAGGTAGGAATAAATAGAAAGAAAGTGCTACCATTACATTTATTGTACACGCCTTTTATAGAATGAATTTACCACCCTATCCATGGTTTATAGATAGAATTGACGTAGCTTGAGTAGGTATTTACATAGGGTTTGATTACTGAATTTACCACTTTACACACCTTATCTCTATTTCATTTGACTGGTTAACTACTCTTACTATTTTGAATTATATTAGTATTAGTCAGTATATTATATCGATTGGGACTTACACTATTAGGAAGATGCATCCTGAGTTTATTGATTCTATAGAATCAAGCTCTCATCTAGTCTATAGGGCAGAGGAATGCAAAGTATATAAAGACAAATTTGAGAGCCAAAAACACAAAAAGTTAAGTGGAGTATTTGATCCAATTTCTATTGGATTCACTTATTCCAAACAAATGTATATATAATTTGTTATGGAGTTTCATGGGGTGAAGAAAAAAGTGCAAGGGTTGTTGGATTAAGTCTATGAGACATGATGTGATGTGTCTGAGGACTGTAAAATATACCATGACTGGGAGGTATCTATTTCGCCAAAAATGCATAGGACTTGTAACTGGTCCCATACACAATAAGCAACCCCTTGTGGAGGTATTCCAGTCCACAAGAGGTGAACATGTCACTTGGGGGAGTTGAACCCCAATGGGCGTGATAACAACACCCCTCTTTCACTGACCAAGTAAGACCCTATTGAAAACATTGTTTGGATTTTGATTTAATAGTTTTTTTGTCTTAATTGTCTTAATAGGAGAGGGTATTATTCAATGTAATCATAGTATCTAAATGATGAACATGGGTTAAGTTTTGTTTCAAAATATTTGACTCTTGAATGCTCAAATTTTTGTGTGACCACCAAATGCAAGGCCTTTCAACCAACTGGATGTTCAAAGTAGCACAAATTATCGTGAGTGCAGTGTCACATTGCTAGAGCTTGTTTTCAATTGGAATTGCTGAAAAGAATAATGGGAGTTTTCCAAACTAGGACCATGAAACATATGAGTAACTACTTCTATACCTTGGTGAAATTTCATTTGCATATACATATATTCCAACTAATCTCTCCTGGAATTAGCAGGATGTAAAATATTTTGTGAATGGTGGGCATGGTGTATTGGAATGTTTCCATTAACTCAGGTTCTGAACATCATGATTGAGTGTTAGGTTACATGCAAAAACTTGGCATGTTTTGAATTAGTAATAATTTCTTTCTTAATGCAAAATTTTCATCTGCATATACATCCTAGCTGGGATCTCTTGAAAATGGTAGAATATAAAACTTTTGTTGTTGTGTCATGGATGGCATAAATTAATATGATTTAACTAGCTCAAGTTTTCATTAGGTCAAGTGTCGAAGATCAATATTGAAATTCGTTGAAAGTCATCTACAACCGTGGTGGTTTATCAAATAGTAATGGTTTTTTAATGAGAAACCTTCATCTGCATGTACATTCCAACTCGACTCTTTCAGAAATTGTAGAATGTAATTTTGTGTTTTCAGTATTATTGGTCGAATGTACTCAGTTATTGCATAGCAGCCATGATTTTCCTATGTCTAGTCATCATCTCAAATTATTGTGCTTGTTTTTTTTGGTGCAGACTACAAAATTGAGAGTTTTTTTCTTTTGATCAGCTACTCTGATTTTTCAATGGGAATTTATGTCTAATAATGTGGTGATTGTGAATGATTTGTTTTAATTCCTACAAAACTATTGTGATATGTCATTCATCAAAAGGATAACATTTTTTTTAGTCTGGATTATTTTTCATTACTCTGCTGCCAGAACAGAGAAGTCCTTGTTGGGTTATGCATGTAATTGATTCTTGGGACTTTATGTTGGTAGTTCCTCTATTGTTCATTGTAATACATTTGAAATTAAACATGATGTGCTATTTGTGGTGTAATAATACATTTGAAATTAAACATGAGGTGTTGTTTGTGGGGTAATACATTATTCTTAAGCAGCACCTCTTGTTGATCAATGCTTTCAATCTTTTTGTATTTGATTGTCATGATCCCTAGTCGTTCTTGCTGTGATGGAGATTGTTCTCGCAAGCATTATTGCATGCTTAATGTATTGTCTTGATACAGTGACCTAATTATGCTTTTTTATTGTTGCAACTCCATTGATATTATTTTCAAGTTCTCATTGGTTCTATTCAATTGTAATCAATGCCTCATGAGTTTGTGATTTTGGAGCAGGTGCAAGTTTAACCAAGAATATTAGTGTTAATAGAGGCCGAACTAAAGAGGATATGCTGAAGGAAATTGATGATGTTGACTTCAATGGATGCTTAATAAGAGTTGTAGTGAGAAAATATGGAATTCACCAGCATAAATACATTATTGGCTAAATACCTCATGCAAGGAAGAAGAAGAAAGGGGTTATTAGAGTGTTAATTGAACAAAAGGAGGAAATAGTTGTTTTATTTAAGCAAATACTTGAAATTGGCCATGACCTAGAGTTGATACAACTTAAGGCTAACGTTGCTCCACTTTGAGTCCATTCAAAAATGGATTTTGGGGAAATCAGGGTGTGCAAGAGTTAAGAAAATATATCAAGAGCTGGCGTTATGAAAAATTGAAATCCTAAATAAAGGCAAAGCTATGGATTCACACCCTACAATTCTAACCAAGTTCTATTACACTCTATCTAAGGCATACAAAGATCATTCATATAGTTTACAAAATATATATGCAATTGTGACGAGTTTCCTTTCCAAGTTGGAAGGAATTGTGGCATGTGGATAAATTCAAAGAGAATGAGTGAAAATGTGCCAAAGTGTTTCCTAACAACAACATGGATAGCTATATTTTGTTGTGCAATTATAATTGGTTTATCAATGTCTAGGCTATATTTGTTTTAGGGAAATAAAAATATGAAGAACCATGTCAAGAATTGTGAGCAAGGAATATCCGTGGTTGCACATCCTAATGCATGGATGACTAAATAATTGTTTATGATTTGGCTATACCATTTTGTCACTTTTTACTTTGAAGTGTCTATCTTACAAACATATACTTGTTGTTTTTTTTATGGCCATCACAACAACATAGTTTTACAAACCACATAGGCAAGCACAATAGGCATACATAGTGTTGGCACTGCTTAGACATTACTCATAAGTTACAACCCCTAGAAGTGTGTTTGGGCTTTTTAAGAATTATTTAAGGTTTGAGAGAATAAATTGGATGGCAAAGAACCCATGGAGAGAGGTAAAAAAGTTAGAAACAGTTGAAACTACTAGCATATCTATTGAAAGGACCTTGACACCCTCTATTATTAATGTGGAATGTAGGTGCAATGGAATTTGGCTAGTCAATTATGATGCTCTTTCCAATGATGAGGCTTGTAGCCAAGTTTTTGAAATACTTGGTGATAACTATGCAAAAGTTGTTATAAACATGTTGAGTCTACCTCAAGGATGTTATCATCTATTATGTGATGATGTTGAACATGGCAATACTACTTAAGAATATGATGGAGCAATTCAAGAAAATATAGTAGTTGTTGATGACAAAAACCACATACAAATTTTACAAATGCTAATCAAAATGAAATTGTTGAAATGAATATGATTGAAGGTGGTTAAGTGATGGGAAGAATTAATGAGAAATTTGCATTGCCAAGCCAAGTTACCTTACATGAGTGGTTGGCAGAAGCCATGATGCATATGAATTGAAATGATCTTTATGAAAACTAATGAAGAAATCCTTAACATGCCTTCATTCATGTTGGGCCATAAGGTGTTTAGGTGGTGGGGACCAAAGTTACATAAATCTTTTATTGTTGGTATATTAAACTCCATAATTCATGGTAGGAACCATTTGTTGGTTGAGTAAGATACAACTATTCAGGTAAGAGAATAGATGGTCGGTAAGTAAGGGGGCCTTGTTTCATTTTCCTACTTGCATGAAGCATGCTTGAAGGGGAGGGACTTTAACACAATGACTCAAAACAAAAGATTACATCGTAAGACCACATTTAAGGTTCATGGGTATGGGATTCCCTCGATTCAACACTTCATGACAAGCTATAATGACTTTCATAACTTATATATTTCTTGAAGAATAGAGTGTAATGAACAAATATCGTATGGAAGGATGAACTACCTGAAGGTCGATGGCTTAAAAACTACCCGGAGAGCGAATGCAAGTGTTTATAAATTGCCCTTGCTAATATAACAACTTCTCCTTACAATGAGGTTGCAAATTTGTAGAATCAATAAAGTCCTTTGTCACAGTTATGCCGGCATTCAAGAATTTTTTTTGATATGGAATCAACAAGGTAGTGATGGAAACACTCAAGGAAACAAAATTTGGGAGAAAAGTAAAAGAAAATTTGTACAAACATTAATCTCTCATAGCTTGGCAAAAGTGGTAGAGAAAAGATTAATCTCTCCTACCTTGACATAACTGGTGGTCAAGATCAACACCTACAAGAACTTTGTTGTGGAATATTATCAAAACTAATAGAAGGATATGAAAGAGTGTACAATAAGAACCTTGACAAACACGACCACTCAAACTTGCAACATTGTTTGTAGGAAGAGAAAATTATGTTTTTTTTCCAAACATGTATGTTAGTATATTACAGTTTAATGGATATGTTTTCCTATTATCATATATGGTTTCATACTTTAATAAAACATTCACCAAGGCTTCACAATGTTTTACTATTTAATGAAAGATTTACCAAGATCTTACAAGATTTTATAATTCAGTGAAAGATTCACCATGACTTTACAAGATAATATAATCTGGTGAGAGATTCACCAAAAAAATTATATATACATATTATATTATTGATAAAATCACCTCCCATTTTTCCTATGTATCACGGGGATTCACCCATTTATTACACATATAAATTTAGGGTGGTTCTTAAAATTTTCCCTACACGTCAGCCCATTTCATGAAATAATCTACTACAAGGATAATGTAGCCATGCCCCTCGGGTGAGTGAGGGTTACATGTAAAGAAATCAATGCCCCATTTAGTGAAAGGACCGATGATAATGATTGGGTGAAGCGGATTTGGGTGTGCACACATTTTTCGATCATAGATATGAAAACTATGGAATTTTCAAGCAATAATGATACAATACTTATACATAGAAGGCCATAAACACCCTACGTGTAGGATATTTTGAGCAGTGGAAAACCTTGATATATGACCGCCACAAGCTCTAGAATGGAAGGCATTTAATGCGTTTTCAGCTTTCTCATGAGTTAACCATGGAATCGACACCATAATGATAAAGTGTATTACCAACAATATTATATTGTTGAGATTGGTACCAGATACCATGACTATCAGTTTGGTTGAGTTCTAGCTGAAATGCTTGGATCTGAAGATAAATGATGATATCTCTATACCAGGGATCTAAAGTACTGATAAGAAAGATATATTCATTTGGAAGAGAATCTTCTGCCACAGTTTTTGTCTTAGTACGAGGAAAGTCACACAATAATTCAAAAAATACCAGTGATTTCTTAGATTTAGATTTATGAATTCCAAATTGAATTCTTGGAGGATAACTATCCATTTGGAATAATTTCCCCCTAGTAATTGTCTCGTAATAATATAAACCATGGAGTTGCAATAAAAGATCACAGTAGTTTTTCACAACAGAATGTAGTGACCGAATCATTGGACAACTTGAACGATTGCCAAGGCCAATTTCTCCGCATGTGCATATTTTGCTTCAGTTTTGGTCAGATTTATGCTTATGTAATATATTACATGCTCTTCGTTCGATTCATCTTCCTAAACTAAAAGCATGCCAATAGTGGCATAAGATGCAACTAAGTATAAAAAGTAGTCTTGATGATAATCAAGAGGATGTAATAGCGGCGTATGGGTCAATACATGTTTAAGTGCATACAAGGTATTTTGAGCCACTTCATCCCATGTTAGTGAATGCCCTTTTTCAGAAGTCAAGTAAAACCTTTGGTTAACTAGACATAGTTTTGGATAAATCGACAAAGCAAGTTTACCTTCCCTTGCAAAATTTGGAGTTGGCGAAGATTGGAAGGAGGAGGCAAGTTCAAAATAGCCTCAACCTTGAGTAGATCGACATGAGTGCCTTCCTTTGAAATAAGGAATCCAAACAATCGACATGAGTGCCTTCCTTTGAAATAAGGAATCCCAACAATCAACCAGATTGCACACAAAAAACACACTTGTGTGGATTCAAGGGTATATTATAGTGATGACATCTGATAAAGATAGCTCTCAAATGCTTTGGATGGTATTCCCATCTCAGCGAATAAGTTGGAAATTCATCCAAATAAGGTTGCACAATATGCTTGATATCATGAAATGTGAAATACATGGCCCATTGGAAAGTTGCACCAACATTCTTCAAACCAAATGGGAGTTTTAAATAGGGAAAAGTCCCCCATGGAAAAATGAATACGGTTTTATTTTGATCTGCTAGGAGTATGTTGATTTGGTTGTAGCCATAAAATCTTTCCATAAATGAAAACATTTCATTTCCGACACAATTATCAATGATTTGATCGATAAAGGGAGTAGGGTAATTGTATTTTGGATAGGATTTATTTATAGCCCTGTAATTGATGCATACTCTAATGGTTCCCTTATTTTTGTTAACAGGTACAATATTGGACACCCAATCAGACAAGGGAATCAGGTATATGTGATCCGGATTTAAACAAGAACACAATAGATTATAGAGATAACCATAAATACAGAGATGCGATAACCATGAATAAAGAGATGCAGCGGAAATAATACTTCATTTCATTAATGGAAAATATCGAAATATGCTTACAACCAGAAATGGAAAGAAACCAGCTAGGGCGATCGGTAGCTTATCTCTGAGAAGAGATGTGGCGGCTACATGCCTCTGAACTGTTCTACTGTGTTACAATGAGGCTTGAAGGCCTATTTATTGTTGAGAAACAATGGAAAACCCTTCACATTCCAAAACCTACCCCTAGAAGATGAAACAGCCATATTTTGTTGTCTTTGTTTTGGGTAAATTGGTACATCAATACTGGGGTCGTTAACTTTGGCATACAATCTCCGTTTTGACGCGTACCGATAGTCTTAGAAAGATCTATCCGAGGAACTACCACTTTGGGAGGGGGAAACATTAGTCCATGGACCCATGTTGCCCCAATTTCCCAAAAAACGTCGTAGGGCCTCAAAACGGCTCCGGAAGTTCAGGACCCGAAAAAACCTGCTAAAAATAGTCAATTGTGCTACAATTATGGAAACTCAAAAACTGAAAGAGATAGTTGTGTGGGTCCAAATGGGATAGGTGGGTGGCCACCAACATCCACCTGGATCATTCCTCCCCCCTTAGGAAGCAATGGTCCCCATTGCGTTGAGTTCCTCCCTGAGATGAGGAAGCTTCTGCTGAGCTAGGTCGTTGGTGAGCTGTTCTACAATCTCTGATGTGTCCAGAAATGGTGGGAAGCATGGTCGACGGCGGTCCACATTGAACACTCGGTGCAAGTGGAGGAATGGAGGAATGCTGTGCTTTAAAGCATTGTTTCCCATAGCCTTGGTACTGCTGTAAGGAACTTGTTGGAGTGGTCTGAGCTTCTGATGGGTTCTGGTAAGGCGTTCTTTCTGTCGATGCAACCAGACTTTGTTGCCCACTTGAAACTTGTGTGGTACCCCTGTGGGTGAGGAGAAGTTGTTTCTGTGTTCTTTCATGACTATATCCTTCTGCTGCTATTGCTGCGTAGAGGAACCCTTTGTGGGGGTCACGGATGTAGCCACGATCTTCCCCTTACTTTGGGAGTGAACCATACAGATGAATTTCCTGGTCTGTGATATGAGCTTGCTGCCTTTCTTAGCAGTGATCAAAGATGTGGCGGTAGGTGGGGCTA
>APFE030173341.1:0-55193 GCA_000404065.3 Pinus taeda | reverse complement strand
ATATATATTATTATATTATTATATATATTCGCGTTTCCCCGTTTCCAAAATTTGGGGAGGTCGCGTTTCGTTTCGCTTTCGCGTTTCGTTTCGCTTCCCCGTTTCCCCGTTTCGTGCAACTTAGCCTCTCACCAATATTATTGCCAGAATTTATTGCAATAATTTCGTTGTTTTGAATTTATTACAATAATTTCAGTTTGGAGACGATGGTAATTATCACACTGCTTCTCATTTTTAAATGAATGCTTATTTATAACTTAGTTGATTATTAATGAGAAATATGTATTTATAGAGTTAATTTCCATCTTCACCTGGATTTTGAAAAAATTGAAGCATTTATATTTGTTAGTGACATTTTCACTGGTCATTGATTTGTAACTCGCCAATTTTTACTAATGGCAAGAGTAACTAGGATTAATAACATTGGAACATAGTTACATAGTTGAAAATTATAATAGAAAAATATTTCCCTTTTCTTCAAGCATCGGAAGGAGAGTTATATGCTTGCGTGGTTATTTGATCTATACCATTCCACCAAGCTATGACTGTTATCATGGAATAATATATTCGTGTTGTCCTAGTCATAGGCAGTTCTCAAATGAAAGTGACATTGATCTTGATCATTATGCATTCTGTGTTATGACAACCTTGCGAAAACAGTTTGCAACATAATTTCTTATTCATTTAATGTTGTTGTTTTTCCTAGGACATATAATGTTGTTGCTAGCCTTGATTTTCTGACATTTGGCATTCTTCCTCTATGAAGATGCCATCATTGGCTTTTTATCCACTAGTTATACATCACCATAAAAGATGATTCTTTTCCATCCTAGTTGTGGTTTAGAAATGATTGTTCGTCATTTTTGTCAAAAATTGCCTGTGATTTTCTTTCCTTCACCTAATAAAAATGTGTATAGTGATGTGCTTATTTTTGTCTTGTCATGCAATTGTACAGTGATCACATCCTCACAAAATAATATTTTCTATGCAAGAGGTTTCTGCATGTAAGCTTTATGGTTGTTATTCATCACATTCTCAGTTGGAGTGTTGCACATGTTGTGATATTATTGGAATTATCCCAATATTATTGCCGAACTGCCCCTCACCAATATTATTGCCAGAATTTATTGCAATAATTTCGGTTTGGAGATGATGGTAGTTATCACGCTGCTTCTCATTTTTGCGAATTAAAGCCTCTGGGTCGGGCTTTTTTGGTCATTTTTGGTTTTATGTTGTTAATATTGAGATTTGAGAGGAGAAGCTGCCTTATGACCATTTTTCAACCAACAAACAAGGGGAAATCTGTAGTTTTATTTGCCATTCGCTGAGTATTTGTGGAGTGGAGATCTACTCCAATATACCATTTCCATATTTCTAGGTATGTAAAAAAAATTGCCTTCCTTTTTTTTGCTTTTCAAGATCTAGCATAGAGTATACAAAGTTGTAAATTGTAATATCCCTTTTAGGTAAAATTCGAGGAATTCTGGGACACTATAGCTGTTCCTATTTTTATTTTTATTTCATGATTTTCATCCAAAATTTCCAAAAAAATTACAAGCATCGGCATTTAGGAATAAAATTGCACAAGTAAAAGAAATAAAAAATGCTGCAACTTTAGAGAAAACACGGAACACATGCAGCAAAACTCAGTTTTATTTAATTTACTAGCAAAATTACATGCCAATCAAAAAACTGAGATGATGACCACAAATGACTGCAGGAATACTGAATCTGGCCTCCCAATCTGAAATTGAAATCGATAAACACCCTTGTGAATTCTGAATGAATTCACCAAGGATTGGTAGAGATGGGTTTTCATCCAATCTTGCCAACGTACCCAAGGGTTTTCTTCCTAGGGATTTTTGAAGCTGAGAACCATGTCCCCAAAATCCTCTCTAACAGAATATACTACAAATCCAATATATCTCCAAATAGACCCTCATGATTTTTATCCAATTTTGCAACTCAATATGATCTAGTAGACCAAGTGATCTATAATAAAATAATTTAGCCAAATAGCTTAAATTATTCCCAAATTGCTTTTACAATAGACTCAACTAATAACACAAGGACTCATCTAAGACTTTGTCAATAAATTCCACCCTAGCTTTGGGGTTTAACCTGGAGGGAAAAACTATGTTGATTATTCGTGTTAGAAACAAACATAGCTTGGTGAGATGAAAAACCTCCTAGGATGAAATTTGTCGTCAAAATCATAGGCTTACCTAGGTTGTTACATAATTAAACAGTCGTACTAACATCATTTACATTACAATTTTGCAGAAATTGGGTTTACAATGATGTAATACGCTGTTGGTTGATGATTATGATCTTTGAAAAAATTGGCACAATTGCTTCCTTAGAATTGTAAGAAAATGGGTGCAACAGGGCAATTGTCCCTGGAAAAACCCAATGTGGGAAAACCGTTGCAGTAGATGAGGGTTTTATTATTATTGCTCAACAACAAAATCTGAGTACAATAAACTGGATGCCAAACTTGCAACCCTCTCCTGAGAAATCACTGGCAAAATTATTAAGGGAATTTTTCCCTTCTCCATAAGCAATCCTGCAACAAACTGGCTCCTAGAATGCTCCTTTGCAGGCCTCTGCACAGTCCCTCACACACATTGCCTAGATCTGCCTGTAAATCAGACGTCCTGCCTGTTACTACCTCTGAAAGTGATTCTTCAGCCCTTTGGGAAATCATCCCGGTCTTCGGCCCCTGAATCGACTTCTCCTCTGGCTGAATCGAACTGCCTTCTTGAGGCTCTACACAAGTCCCTGAAAAACCTTCTGTGGAATAACTCGACCTCCCTCACTGACTCTTTCTGGCATTGGAAAACTCCAGTAGATCACCTTGTTGTTGCTCCTCAATCTCTGCCACTAATCTTTGGCTTGAATTCTCTTCCTGGCTAAATCTTTTCTCTCTGGGAAATTCGATTTGCCTAGATCAACCACTCACGCGATGTGTCTATCTCCATCCCATTGTCCTGCTCTTATAATCTTTCGTTGGTGAACCAATGACCATGATTAGATCCCCATCAATGACTAAGTTCATCTCAAATTCAATCCGTGTGAGTTTCTAGAGCATTCTCACATTTCTCAATTAATTCCTTTTAATTAATCGATTTTCACAAGTTAGACTTAGGCGTTTTTCAATTATCGATCAACTAATTTAATTGAGTTGTTTCTGGGTGTTTTCTCCCTAAATGTTTTTTTCATTTTAGAGATCTTGTGTTTCTTAGCGTCTTTGACCAAAGTCGAGATTAGAACACCTGTCTGATGCTACAAAAACTAATAGTAAGATCCATAGTAGCAAGTGGGATCCATTGTTTTTGAAGAAAGTTGTTACTAAGGTAGGATGTTTGATAATGTCAACTTCCCCTTCCCCCTGCCACATTTTTTATATTTTTGTTGTAGTTGCTAATAAACACTACTTGGTGATGTTGCTAGATTAATGTTTATTAGGTTAGTTTTTTAGATTTTTAGGTTAGTATTTAATCTTTTAGTGTTTGTTATGGATCAAGTAGCTTCCCTTTGTTAGTCAGTGGCCAATTATCATTATGTAACTCTTTTTTCTATATATAGAGGGCATCTATGCCCAAATGCATTACTATGTTATTTCCCTCAAATCGTGTTTGTTTGTGAAGTTTTTGTGCAAATGTCTCATAATGTTTGTGAATATGATCTTTTCGGTAGTTACATGCTGCTTTTGGGCTAAATTTGTGTGGAAATTTATCCTGGTTTTTGTTTGTGCAGGGTGATGAGATTTTGTCAGTTAATGGAAAAAGTGTGGAAGGGATGACATCATCTGATGTTGCTTCTCTAATTCAAGGTCCCAAGGAAACATTTGTCTCACTGGAGGTTGTGGATAAAAACTATTTTTATATTATATATTTGTCTATAGTATGAATTGATGGGACTGTATATGTTATTGCCTTGAAAGCTTTTTCTATAGAAGTATGGGTTGTTGTTGAATATTCAAGCTCTGACAGGTTAAGCATGGGGATTGTGGCGACACCCAAAATGTTATTATTGAACGGCAACAAGTAGTTCGAACTCCAGTTTTTTATCGTTTGGAGAAGGATGAAAATGGAAATGCTGATATGGGCTATATACGGCTCAAAGAGTTCAATGCATTGGCAAGGAGAGATTTAACTACAGGTATGTGACTACTTACAACCATTTCGAGATTCTTTGTATCAAAATGAAAAACTATTGCATTATAAGATGAACTGTTAGTTTGCTTATGGATGCGTTTTACCCAGAATTGGTATGTGTAAACACCTTTTTTTTTCCGCGGGGAACTAGTCAACTCCACGACTCATTGACACAGTACAAGTTACAAAAGTTTTTTGGTCTTATCACCTAGACATGTCCTCCATGGGTTATGAACATTGATCTCCTCTAAGAAAACCCAGGACATTAACAAATGTTCCTCACCCATATTTTGTAATGGTAAATAATTCATTCTTTGTAGTCTTAAACTCGTTATCTTTGAACTGTCTTCTAAAATACCTCCACCATGATCTACAATTTAATAGGATCATCATGAAAGTTGGCATCCACGCAATGATTAAGCAGAAAATCACTTTAAGGAATAACAGCAGATTGTGAGATCATTATCAAATCAGTATATTCTCTCTACAGTTCAGAGAATCAGTAGGTGCAATTATTTCCATACTGTTAGAAAAATCATCTTTTGGCTGATCCAAAAGTTGTTCTTCATGTTGCAACAATATCTCAACAAGCTGCCCTTCATGAATTGGCATCATCACAGGAAGGGTCAGTAAACTCCCCCTGCTGTTCAGAAAAAAAAGCAATGTCTATCACCTCCTTATAGCTGGAAATATTATTGTCATCCTAAATTGGAAGATCCGTTCACATTGTAAAGGTACACCATCTTCAAGTTCGACAAAATCATTAAGGAATATCATTATTTCATGGTCTAAAATTTGTTCTTCATGATCTTTCACTATTGTTAAATTTTCTAGACTATGTTAAACAGTCTCTGAATGATAAAGATTTCTTACAGAAAACTAGATTGCTGAATACTGAAAGCCATTCAAAACTGCAACTCTAATAATGCTCGAATCTATAAACACATATTGCAGAAAAGTATATAACAAAAAATCAAAAAAATCAATATATGGACTTCAAAACCTGCCACTGCTTTCTCATTAATTCTAAAATGAAATCTACTTCAGGAAAACAACAGCAAATTAATTCACTGTTTGCTACTCAAAAGTTGAATGAATAAGATCCATACCTTGCCGCCTTCTTATAACAGTTAGAAAGTCTGGTTAGAGTTACAAAAGTAGATCCGACTCATAGATCTATGATGACCTTATCTTTGCACTGGAAAGGGAAGCCATAGGTAGTCAAAGGTCAATTGTATATATGGAAGAGGATCCTCCCATTATTCTCTCATCAACTTTTTGGCAGGACAGCTACAAATTGCATGAGCCATTCTTCATATCCTTGGTGGTGACAGATTGGATTTTACATAACTGTATGTTAGATTTTGGAGCTGCCATGAATGTGATCATTGTCGAGGTAGCAAAGATGGGAGTGAAAACCTTGAGGCCCTACAATGGTGTATGTGCTTTCGATTCGTGTGAGTTTCCATTAGTTGGTTTAATCAAGGATCTTTAGGTTCACCTTGCAGCACATTCTGATGTATTCATCAACATGGATGTAGTGGTCCTAGATGTTCCTACTGCCTGGGGGGATGTGATTATCTCGTAAATGGGTAGCAGATATAGGAGGCATTATTAAGATGGATTTTTCATATGCAGCCATCCCTACTCTATATGGTGAAATTGTCAATTATACAAAGAAAAGTTCAGACAGAATCATGTAGAGGATCCCAGAAAGCCAGAGAACAATTTTGTGTGTTCAAGAAAGTATTGGATCATACACAGTGCTTACAGAAGAAATCTCATCCTGAGTAAACATGGATAGAATGTGGAAGATGAACTTCGATGGGGCAAGCTCCGAGCAAGGTAACACAAGGTAACAGGGCAGGTATACTGCTTACTTCTCTTGATAAGTAAGTTTTTTTATTTTTCCTATAGATTGGAAGTCGAAGTTACTAACACTGTCATAGAGTATGGGGTGTTTTTTCTTGGTTTGAATCTGTTGGAAATAGAGATTTTTTTTCAATTTTATCTTAGATTTTGTTAAAATTGGCAACTAGGGCCAAACTCCATGTGGGTCACCTTATTTATGGCAGCTGATATTTTTCTTGGATTCCTCTCTCCGAGAGCTGTAGGATTGATCTAAAGATCATCCGATTCCGACATGTATTTATTGTTGATTTGGAGTAGCATCGGATGTGCTCTAGCCATGAAAATTGGTGGAGAGGCTAAAGCACATGAGATTTCCAAGACCCATAAATGGTTTGGGCAGATTCTAACTGGTTTGGGAGATATTAAAATAATTAATATTTTAAATGGAGTTCCTAAGTCTAAACTTAGGAAAAATAAAATATTAATGGGTATTAAATTATTAATATAAAATTGGGTTAGAATGTTCCAAAAGTCATGGATCAAGCCAAATCTAATATTAGCTGTGGATTAGAGATTTAATCTCGGCCTTGATGGACCAATGAGAAAAGTATAAGAGGAGGCTTGAGGGTCAGTTGGAGGGCACACCAAGAGAGATCAAGAATTCGATTTTCTGGGGCAGGATTTGTTGGGGAAATTGAGTGAGTGATCTGAGTTGTAGCTGAGGGGCAGTGAATACATAGCAGAGAGGCAGTGCAGAGCCCAGTGAGGTTGACGCAGAGGCAGCCAGGAGTTGCGCAGAGACAGAGAGGCCAGCGTGTGAGTCACAGAGTGTCTAGGGGCTGACGCAGAGGCTCTAGAAGCTGACACAGAGGCTAGCAGAGCTGATTTAGGGCCTAGAGGTAGCACTGAAGGATTTCGTGGGACAGACTGGGAGTTGGTGAGCCAGATAGGGTGACGCAGTCCCTATCAGAGTGACACAAAGCAGCAAAAGCTGCAATTGTTGCTGTGAAATCGTTCATCCGGTGATTAATTAGCTGGAATATTTGTCTCCGAGGAGAGGTACTACTGCCGAGGGCATTCTCTATTGGGTGAGCCATTTCTGGCACCCTAGTTGTATTCTGAAAACTGCCTAATAATAAAACCCTCTGAATAGATGCACCGGTTTCCTGCATTGGGTTTTTCCGGGGACATTGGTCCAAAAATAACGGTATTACTTGTGTGCTTGTTTACTTTCAGTTGATGATCTGTAGATGTTGATACTGTACTTGTATTTATTTTCAGTATTTACATAGTAAATAACTTGTTAAGTAATTGAACAAGTAGGAATAAATAAATTAGATAGTACACAAAGAATTTCTAACGAGTTAAACTTAGAAATTCCGACATTTATGGAGATATGAATTTATTTATGTTCTTGACAATTTGTCAAGGTCAGCCAGCTAGCAAAACAGTGATTTTCACCCCCAACTTAAACTCAACGTTTCATATAAAAGGAGGAGACTTTGTGGCATTATTTCATGATCACATCCATTCATCTTTTTCTCTCCTCTCTTGTTTGGGTACACATTTCTGGAGCTGCCTCTCTCACATGTGTGGAAGGACGAAGTCTGTTTTTTGATTAGGGCTGCGTTGACCGAGTTTGACTAGTGTTGCAGGAAGGTATTTTGACTAGCGTTGACCAGCATGGGCTCCTCCTTGACTGTAGATTAGGTGAGGTTGCTTCTCCTTTGCAGGCTGCAGATTTTGGCAAGCAAACCGAGGTGATCTGACCTCAGGTTTGACTAGCGTTGACTGCCCTAATTGCTGGTTGTAGATTGACTTTTGTTGACCTTCGTTTGCCTAAGTTTTCGGACTGTTTGGGGCTACCTCTTCTTGTTATTGGAGGCCGCGTTGACTGGGATATTGACCAAGCTGATTGGAGGTCAAATCTGACCTGTTTGACTGACTTTGACTTTGCTGGTTAGGGTTCGTTGTTGCTGTCATAAAATATCATAATTGTATATTTGTACTATCTCTCTCTCTCTGCTGAATTATTGAAGAATATAAGAAGAATTGATCAAGGGTTTCTGTACATTGGGTTTTGCCCCTGGCTAGTGCCACATCTTGTGTCCTCTTGTCTTCTACTGTTTATGTTTATGTTCTATCTGCATTTTTCTATCATGCTGATGTGATTGCTAATATGGAAATTGATATTGGGCTAATAAGAAATGTGAAATAAATTGCTCTTAATCATAGAACATGCCAAATTTTATCAGATTTTCATTACATGATAAATACTTGTGAATTTGAAAACATTATTATTATGTTTTCTTTCTTCATCAAGCAATTACCAGAAAACATGAAGAGTGCAGAAGCCAATAAAATACAAGATATATGCTCCAAGCTAGGGCAAAACCCCTCGAAGGGGAAAAACCCAAAAAATCTCTTCTTGTAGAATTAGATCAAATGAGATATCCAAAACCCATAACCACGGAAATTTCTGCCTTAGAGGCCACGCCAAATCTTCCATCCTTCCAGTAGATTCATCAACAAGAGACCAGCAACAAGAGGCAAACCAAGACAGATCTTACTCAAACCTTGGCTTCAAGAAGAAATCCTTTCTTTCAGACTTTGTCCTCCACTTCTTCTCCGCCCTTCTTTGCGATATTTTAGACCAAATCCATCCAAGTGTGTGGGTCCAAATGAGCTCTATTTATCCTATATTTATACACTTCGGAGGGGTGTGAATAAACGTATCCATTGGGGCAAGGCCAACTTGACATGTAGGCCAACTTGGCATCTATAGGGGTTTTTGTCCAAAATTTACTTTTAAACATTTCTTTTTCTTTTTCTTTTACAATAGGTCATGTTATTGCTCAAACTAGCAGGGGACCTGAAGGGAGATTTGTAAAGGGGTAAATGCTAGGACAAATGGGCAACAAATGGAGACTTATCCCACTGTCACCTCAGTTAAGGCTTCCTACTATTTACGGACTTTCACCGATGGGAGGAGACCTGGTAAATATGGGGTCACAAATGAAGAATAAATCACCAAGTGGATATAGAGTGACCCAAATGATCCCTTTCCAGAAGAGGTTGAAGAATAGAGCTTGCTTGCTTTCTAAGCAAGGTACAATGTCTTCTAGGAGAAGGATGGGAGGATTTGAGGGTTAGGTGTAAGGATGTCTTATTGAAATTGGTATCCCAAATGGTTCTTGAAGAATTATCTTTTCAAAGAAATGGGACCAGACGGGACCAAGTGGACCCAACCTAGGTTAAGAGGTAGGACTTTAGTAACCAATGATATTCTCAACCTAGACAAGGGGGGGAGGGGGTAGCATCAAAGAAAGAATTTTCACTTAAAGGTATCAAATTGATCCTATGAGGCATTAGCCTTGGGAACACTAGGGAAAAGTTTGATCTCAGAGCTAGGGCTTGGGTTATCTCACACCTCCACCGTTGGAATGGCTTCAAAATTGGAAGAGGCCTTGAGGACACACCAACCCAGGAGGGGCTACGAGATCAAACTTTTTGGAGGGCTATTTTGTCGGGAAAATGATGCTCTAGGTGACCCAACATGGCTAGACCTAGGAAAAGGTGAAAAAGAGTTGATTTTAGGTGACCACCTCTTGGTAGATCAGTGCCTTAGTCTTGGGAGAATGGAGTCTATGATAAATGTGAATGAGGACCTTGGTTCTTAGTCAAGGAGGCCTCAAGACTACCTTGCTAGCCTTCTGGGGCAAAGAGAAGCAATCTTGCAAAAGGTGATGGCTTATCGTTGATATAATTATCCCTAAGAGATTTCATTCAAATTACATGGCCCATACATTGAGAGATGCTATATAGAGACAAAATTCCACAATTTAAGCAGTAAATGCATGCATCAATTAACCCTATAAATAGCTAAAATCCCAATCCAATGCATATGACAAAGTAAAATAAGAATAAAATTAAAAACATGTACTTACATGTAATAAAACATATCCAACCATCCACAATTTGACAATATAGAAGCTCCAAGATAAGATAAACCAAATCCACACATCAAAATTCATCCATAAAGCTCCAATTCATCCTCCAAGAAAAAGTGCGAAATTCTCAAGAGAGAGAAGAGATCCAATCCAAAGTGATGATGAGCAAATGAACTCATCTCACTTGTATTTATACACTAATGAGGAGTTTGAATTAGTCTCCTTGGCGTACATAACCCCCAAAAATAAAATAATGTGCTAATAATCTAACTTTTGGTGACAAGGCCACCAAACTAGCTCAAAAATGAAAGAATAAGCTTCTTAAGAGGTTAGATGATGAATAATACATGTCATAGGGCCCTCCAAGAGGCACGATGAGGTCTATGGGTGCCATAATGAAGAGTAGGACCCTCAAAAGTGATGGACAAGGGGTTGACCCCTTGTTCTCCAAACAATAAACCTGTGGTGCTCCCAATGGGTGTGGGGGCACATTAATAACCTCATGGGTCTCCAAATGAGTCGAAGATGCCTGTAGATTGTCTGCAAGGGCTCTGATGATGGTATAATGGATGCCATATCATCCCACAAGTCCTGGGTCAACTTCCAAGTGCATGGTACATCTGTGGGGCTGATTGGGCAAAGGTGAACTAGGTGCATCTTCCTCGTCCAATAAGAGTACCTCGAGTATCTCTGACCATCCTCGAGGATCCATGGAATGTTGTCTACTGCTGTGTGTTGGAAAATAAAAAAGGCAGTAAAGATTTTTTCAATCTTGATAATTACTTGTGATGTTTCATATTATTACGATTCTTTATATCTTCTTTCTTTAGTTCATCAAGCAATTACCAAAAGCAGCAACACTAAAACAATGAACACAAGATGTAGGCACATACCATGGAAAAACCCCCCTAAAACCTAGTCAAAGTAATTCTTCCTTTCAATAGTATTCTTTGAGACTCTTCACCCTAGACCTTGACCAGACCTTCCCTCCACACCAAGTCAACATCCAGAAGATTAACCTCTTCCCAGTAACTTCGACTAGGCAGCAACTTGCAGCGGCCAATAGCTTGTAGCAGCAGTCCAACTTGGAAGAGTTCGATATCCCAATCTAGAGCACGAAACAATGTGAGATCACCACCAAAATTTCAATTTTTCTCTTCTCCTTAGACTCACCCAAACTTGCATTCACTTCGGCTTTTTGACAACAGACTTTCCTAGCTTCCTACTTCACACTTCTGTCCAACAAACAAATTTTCTCACTTCTACCCAGTAGAGAGAGAATGAGAAGTGACGCACCAAATGAAATCGGTGTCCTTCCTTTTATAGGCTTCTTGAGGGGTCGAATAGGGTCTTAGGTCGACTTGATCTTCCCTCAGGCCAACATGGTGTGGAGGTTCCATAATTCATATTTGACTCAATACTTAACCTTTTTACATGATTCAAAAGCATAAGAAGGGTCTCTTTAAATGTACAATAATTCTATAGACTTAGAATAAATCCTAGAAGTCCTTAATGGGGACTTTGACCTAAAACATGGTGACCCAAGCATGAAAGCCATGCTTTAATAAGTCACAACAATAATAATAAATATTCTTTTCTTTATTCTTTTGACAAGTACATTACATAATGATTCAAGTACATTATTGAAGACCGAACATAGTTACTTTTTCCAACATTGTGGAGGCCCATGGCTTTCGACACACACCCTACATGTCCCAATGTAGCCCTCTGGAGGATTAGGACCCTGTATAGGGAGACCAAACCCAAGATGAAGACCGTCTGCAATCTTGTATAAGATCCAATGCATCCCCTAGCCTTCTAGTACAACAAGTCATTGGGGAAATTGAGTAAATGAGCTTACCAACCATGGACCACAGGTGGGGACTTCATAATGGCCTACCCTTCCATAATGGGCTTCGGGATTTACTAATGTCTCCTAAACTCTCAATGGGGTTAAGCAAGTATCCTATTGGGTGGTTTCTACTTGTAAAGGGGAGAATATGTTCAAGGTACATCCTTCAAAAAGTGGTGGCATGTGACAGATAGGTGAATGAAGTAGGGGATGAGAAGGGGCGGCCCTAGGCCACATGCTGGGGTACAAAGGTAGCTAATAAAAGGGAAGCCCACACCTAGGTTCATAATGTATATGAGGGAGAAATCGTGGTACATGAGGTGCCCCAACCTTGATATTTCCACCCTTCTTTATATGCCTTTTGCCTTTTTATGATTTTATTTGATTAACTACTCGGGGCTCAAGGGGTACGAGCATGATGCATAAGATATAGTAGTGAATACCCCCTTTTAAGGTAGGGCAGTTCATTGCCCACCAGGGTTTGGGACAATCATGGGTTCCTATATAATGGAGGCTCATAGAACCTGTAGGAACCAGGGTGATAGCCATGATGATGCGGTAGAGCTCATGTATTGGCTTTCGCCCACGTGACAAATGTGTTTGTCTCGACCATCTTTTGCATTTTTGTGGTACATTTTCCTGCTGAATGCAATGTTGTTAAAAGCGCGAGCGAGATTAAATCGGCGTGGGGAATGAAGCGGAAAAATCGGGAAAAAAGCGGAAAAAAGCGGGAAAAAATCGTTTGGTACAAAAATATTTATTTTTTTCAATTTTTTTCAATTTTTCATTAAAAATCGCGCTGCCTCGCCAGCCCGAGCTTTTTTCCCAAAAAAGCGGGCTTTTTTCGAAAAAAGCGCGCTTTTTTGAAAAAAGCGGGCTTTTTTTCCCAAAAAAGCGGCAAAAAAAATTTATCCCGCTTTTTTCCTATAAAAAGCGCGATTAAAACGGCCTAGGGAAAAACTCGCGATTTTTTGAAGGCCATCAACCTTGCATATCACTTTCTTTATCATCAATGAAGGCATTATATTGAGCCTTAACAAACTTCAAGCCAATCATAGCTGCTTTTGAAAGTGATCTTTGTTGTACTAATATGAAATTCAAGTTATCTTCTCACTGGTGGCTTTCAATCCCAAGTTGATAATGTGAACATTTTGACCACATAATTGTCGGAACCATATATTCAATCCATACAATTGAAATTACCTCAACTGTCTATTGATTTCTAGTAGCATCGGATGTGCTCTAAGCCTCAAAATTTGCAGGGAGGCTTGGACGCATGTACTCCACAATACCCAGAAATCGTGTTGGGAAATCCCACCCGGACATAGTTTTATTAAAATAATTAATTATTTTTAATGTGTGCCTAAGTCTAAACTTAGGAAATAAAAATAATTAAAGGGTATTAATCAAACTGTGGGTGAAACTTCTAGAAGAAGACGCGGATGAAGCCAAAATGATCTGAGCCATTGATTAGAATCTAATCTGGGCCATTGGTTGTCAATGAGAAGATTATAAGAGGAAGCTTGATGGGCATTTGGAACATGCATCAATGAGAGATCAATAAATCAAATTTCTCAGAGAGGGCAGCGCAGCAGTTGCTAGAGAATCGATTGAGGAGATTTATTGTAGTGAGGGGTAGGGATAGTTCCGGTTGGAGAATTTCCTAATTCGGGAATACATCACAGAGGAGGCAGAGAGAGATCTAGAAGAGGCAGCACAGAGGCTACGCTGGGCAGCGTAGGCTGATGCAGAAGCAGAGCAGAGCCTGAGAAGAGATCCGTATTTTGCTGGAGAAATTGAGTTATGAAGCTAGAAGTTAGGGTGTGAGACCGGGAGGGAAAAAGTCGAAGTCTTAGAGGCAAACCGATCTATAGAAGGAGAGACACAGTCCCCAGAAGTTGTGATGCAGGGCCTATGCAGTGACTACGCAGAGGCAACAAGGGACTAGCCATTATGTGGCTAGATCAGTCAGGATCACCAGTGATAGTGTGAGGTATATCTCACTCATCTCTCTATCAGTCATATTCTTTGTATTGGATAGCCAGCAAGGCATCCAAAGATTGTATTCAGAAAACTACTACTTAATAATACAAACCCTCAGCTGCTGCACTGGTTTTCCCGCATTGGGTTTTTCCGGGGACATTTATCCAAAAATAATGATGTAATGTGTTGTCTTTATTTCTTGCTTAGTTTCTTGTTTCTGCATATAATTTTAATTGGTGAAGGCTGTAGTGTATTAGTTTCGGTATTTGCTATAGGAAGCAATAAATAATTTGTTTAGTAATTAACAAATAGAAGGAACTTAATCAGTTGTTGTAGTAGAAATTTGGGCTTCCAAATTTTCACATGGTATCAGAGTTGCAAGTGAAGCAAGAGAACAAAACCAGAAGAACCCAACGTTGAAGAGGAGGAGCGTCGAAGTGCTGCGTAGGCAACAAATCCAATCCCTAGAGGGATTGCGCAGTCCAGGCCAGAAGGACAAAATTTTCGAAGGTCTCTCTCTGAGTGAATCGATAGAGAGGTAAGCCTTCCAGATCGAAGTTTGCTAGTGTCAGAGGGAGCACCGCTGAAGCTTCAACGAAGAGGAGGTTTCTGGTGTGACACAGTGTTCTGCAACAGTTGCTAGGGCAGGAAAACATTAAAAGGAAGAAGAGAGACACTATTGAGGGAATTCTTCCTTAGAGGACTTCCAGCCAAGAAGTTTGAATTCTCATTTGTTGAGCAGCAGATCTACTAACTCCAGTGGGGAGTGCGCAGGCCAGCCTAGCAACAACGCAGAGGAGAGAGGAGGCAGTTCGACATTTTCATTGGCAAAGATGGCAGCTAATCGGTTAAGAGCTTAGGATTGGTTGGAGGGTGCATCCAACTATGTGATCTGGAAGGCAATGATCTCATGCCTTTTGGATGAGCACGATCTCAAAACCTATGTCGACTGTGTGGTAGCTGTACTCGCTGATCTAGATTCGCTCAAGAAGTACAATGCTGAATGGTGAAGGCCAAACGATTGATCCTCGAAGGAGTGAGAGATCACGTAGTGTGTCACATTAATGGCAAGGATACTGCCCGATAGATGTGGGATGCATTGGTCATGTTATATGAAGGATCTTCCGAGCAATGAAAGAGGTACTTGCAGTAGAAGATGAGATCCACACATATGTAGAAGGGGGAACACATTGATTTGTTCCTAACGAAGCTTCAGGAGATCCGAGACTCGTTGGCAGTTGTGGGGTCAACACCTCAGCATATCGAGATGATGAGGTTGGCCCTGAATTTAGTCTCAGAAGAATGGCAAGTGTTTGTCCAGAGTATCCTGGGTAGAGAAAGATTGCCGGATTGTGAAGAAATGTGGGTCGCTCTTTAGCAAGAAGATGAGGAGAGCCTTAGTCAAGTTCAAACCTGAGAGTAGCAGCAGCAGCAATGGAACGAAGCCAAAGGAGGAGGAAGAGAATACAACCCTTGCATCTAAGAAGTGACGGAAGAAGAAGAAAGATGTTTTGAAGATCAAGATCTTTTGGTGTGATGAATTTGGTCACTACACTACACAATGTCCTCTCAAGAAGAAGGATAAGGATGAGTAACATGATCCGAAGGCTGCATCTGCAAAGATCGAGGAGGAAGAGTTTGTCATGGTTGCCCAAATACCTCCAGGGGAGAGGTGGGGTGATCTAGAACTGTAGTTCGAAAGAACTGCAGATGGGCAGGATCCTTGAGGAGTTCACCTCTTGGATCAATACCTTGCTACAACAGCCTAGATTAGTAGTAGCAGGATGGATCAGTGTTAGTTGGTGTAGAGGAGTGCCAAAGTGACAGTTGTAATGGCTAGGAGCGCTAGAGACTGAGCATTGCAGAGCAGAGTTAGTAGCAGTGCAGTTGGCATAGTGTAGAGTCAGTAGCAACGCAGAGGCTTCAAAGGGTCAGCGCAGAGAATAGCAACAGTCAGAACTCCAACAACAGATGCATCATGCTGAACCCCTGTTCAGTTATTTTGGATGCTTTTCCATTGCAGTTGTTGCAGAAAGCGGCAACAATAGTTCGAGAAGGTTGCAATGCAGATGCAGTGTTGGCAGTGGCAGTGCCAGTAGCAGCACATATGCAAAAATTATGAGGGTTGTAGTACAGATGCATTGTTGGCTATGGCAAGGTCAATAGCAGTACAAATGCAACATTTGTGCAATAGTTGGTGGGCAACGATGTCAAACATTAGCAGCGCAGAGGGAGATGTTACAGAGAAGGGTGATGCTTCAACAGATTGCGTTACTAAAGCACATTCATCGCTAAGAGAGAGTGTTGATTTCTGGTAGCATCGGATGTGCTCTAAGCCTCACAATTTGCAGGGAGGCTTGGACATATGTATTCCACAATACCCAGAAATCGTTTTGGGAAATTCCACCTGGAGACAATTTTATTAAAATAATTAATTATTTTTAATGGTTGCCTAAGTCTAAACTTAGGAAATTAAAATAATTAAAGGGTATTAACAAATTGTGGATGAAACTTCTAGAAGAAGACGAGGTTCAAGCCAAAATGATCTGAGCCATTGATTAGAATCTAATCTGGGCCATTGTTGTCAACGAGAAGATTATAAGAGGAGGCTTGATGGGCATTTGGAACATGCATCAGTGGGAGATCAAGAAATCGAATTTCTCAGAGAGGGCAACACAACAGTTGCTAGAGAATCGTTTGAGGAGATTTCTTGTAGTGAGGGGCAGGGATAGTTCTAGTTGGAGAATTTCCTGATCGGGGAATACATCGCAGAGGAGGCAAAGAGAGATTCGGAAGACGCAGTGCAGAGGCTACGCTGGGCAGCGTAGGTTGATGCAGAAGCAGCGCAGAGCCTGAGAGGAGATCTGTATTTTGCTGGAGAAGTCGAGTTCTGAAGTCGGAAGCGGGGGTGTGAGACTGGTGTTGAAGGAAAAGTAACTAGGTTCGGTTTTCATTATTACTTGTAATTATAATATTATGAAGAAAAATTGTTATGCCTTGCATCATAGGTTTCATGAGCAAGATGTGATTGCCATAGGTTAAAAGACTTCTTCTTGATGCCTTTAGGTTTTTATGTTACATAATAAGTATTATGAAAGTCATAAAGTCAAAGACTAATACTCCAAGACAAGTGTCACTATCACCATGATATGTCGACCTAACTACAAGGCTCTCCTGTCAGTTCAAAGATCCATCGTTGACTCATATATCTACAAGGAGTAACGTGGAGTCAAACGAGAATGTTCGGACAAGTCATATTCAACGAAGAACATAACGCATACATAGTGAATGGAGTATCTCGGAAGTCTGTATATATATATACATACAGTATCTCTTGAATCTCGGAAATCCGGAATATATATCGAAGGTCTCTTTTAAATCGATACGCTGTGATTACACTCAAAAGGTATCAAAGGATTGTATATATATAGATATATAGTGATTGCTCTTCATAGTATCCTATGTATATATATGTAGCAACAACTCTCAGTGGTGGCAAATAACGTGACTACAAATCTTGGTTGAGGCTATAGTTCTTGGTGGTGGCACATGTACTGTGACTACAACTCTTGGTGGTGACTGCAGCTCTCAGTGGTAGATTTAGTTCTCGATGTTGGCACATCTAAATATTATGATAATCCAATGAGGAGTATGCAAGTATATCTCAAGATATCAATGTAAACAAAGGACTGTGGCAGCCGAGAAAAGGAGGAATCGAAGACAGTGACTGGACAACAGGGACATAGGGAGAAGCAAGGACATAGGGAGAAGGAGAGCAGGGAATTGTGAACTAAACATAACAGCGGATAGTGAGAATTGTCTTGGAGGGAAACTGGTGTCTATCTTGTCAAGGGTCTTGGTATTCATCATCTAAACATCTATAAAAAGAGATTCAAGGGTTTACTCTCAAGAGGAGAGGTTTGCCTTGGCTTGGATCCAACATCTTGTGTACTAAAGAAAATAAAAGACATCACCAACAGTTGTCAATGACAATGGAAGAATCATTAATAGTAAATTGCCCTAGATTCTTCAACAATTGTGAGGGAAGAAGTCGAAGTCTTAGAGGCAAATTGATCCGCAGAAGGAGTGACACAGTCCCCAGAAGCTGTGACGCAGGGACTATGCAGTGACTGCGTAGAGGCAGCAAGGGACTAGCCATTTTGTGGTTGGGTTAGTCAGGATCACCAGTGATAGTGTGAGGTATATCTCACTCATCTCTTTGTCAGTCATATTCTTTGTATTGGATAGCCAAAAAGGCATCCAAAGATTGTATTCAGAAAACTACTGCTTAATAATACAAACCCTCAGCTGCTGCACTGTTTTCTTGCATTGGGTTTTTCCGGGGACATTTGTCCAAAAATAACAGTGTAATGTGTTGTGTATTTCTTTTTTGCTCAGTTTCATTTTTCCACATATAATTTTAATTGGTGAAGGCTGCAGTGTATTAGTTTCGGTATTTGTTGTAGGAAGCAGTAAATAATTTGTTCAGTAATTTACAAATAGAAGGAACTTAATCAGTTGCTGTAGTAGAAATTTGGGCTTCCAAATTTTCACATGGTATCAGAGCTGCAGTAGAAATTTGGTCTTCCAAATTGGGGCAAAAAAATGTTAGAAGGAAGAAGAGAGACACTGTTAAGGGAATTCTTCCTCAAAGGACTTCCAGCCAAGAAGTTCGAATTCTCATTTGTGGAGCAGCAGCAGGGAGCAACAGATCTACTAACTCCAATAGGGAGTGCGTAGGCCAGCCCAGTAGCAGTGTAGAGGGGAGAGGAGGTAATTCGACATTTTTGTTGGCAGAGATGGCATCTAATGGGTTAAGAGATCAAGATCGGTTGGAGGGTGCATCCAACTATGTGATCTGGAAGGCAAGGATCTCATGCCTTCTAGATGAGCACGATCTCAAAACCTCTGTCGACAGTGTGGTAGCTGTACCCGTGGATCCAGATCTGCTCAAGAAATACAAGGCTGAAATGGCGAAGGCCAAATGATTGATCCTCAACAAAGTGAGAGGTCACGTAGTGTGTCACATTGTCGGCAAGGATATTGCTCGACAGATGTGGGGAGCATTGGCTATGTTATACGAAGGATCTTCTGAGTAGCGGAAGATGTACTTGGAGCAGAAGGTGAGATCCACATAGATGTAGAAGGCGGAATGCATTGATTCGTTCCTAACGAAGCTTTAGGAGATCCAAGACTCGTTGGCAGCTGTGGGGTCAACACCTCAGCCTACCGAGATGGTGAGGTTGGCCTTGAATTCAGTCTTAGAAGAATGGCAAGTGTTTGTCCAGAGTATCCTGGGCAGAGAAAGATTGCCGGATTGGGAAGGAATGTGGGCCGCTCTTCAGCAGGAAGAGATGAGGAGAGACTCAGTCAAGTGCAAACTTGACAGTCGTAGTAGCAACAGTGGCACGAAGCCAAAGGAGGAGGAAGAGAATGCATCCCTTGCATCTAAGGGGTAGCAGGAGCAGCGAAAGAAGAAGAAAGATGTTTAGAAGATCAAGTGCTTCCGGTGTGGTGAACTTGGTCACTACACTACACAATGTCCTCTCAAGAAGAAGGACAAGGACGAGAAGCATGATTCGAAGGCTGCATTCGCAAAGATTGAGGAGGAAGAGTTTGCCATGGTTGCCCAGATACCTCCAGGGGAGAGGTGGGGTGATCTAGATCTGTAGTTTGAAAGAACTGCAAATGGGCAGGATCCTTGAGGAGTCTACCTCTTGGATCAATACCTTGCTACAGGAGCCTAGATTAGTAGTAGCAACATGGACCAGTGTTAGTTGGTGTAGAGGAGTGCCAGAGTGACAGTTGCAGTGGCTAGGAGCACCAAAGACTGAGCAACGCAAAGCAGAGTTCGCAGCAGCACAATTGGCACAGTGCAGAGTCAGCAGCAGTGTAGAGGCTTCAAAGGGTCAGCGTAGAGACTAGCAGCAGTTGAACTCCAACAACAAATGCATCATGTTGAACATCTGTTCAATATATTTGGATGCTTTTCCGTTGCAATTATTGCAGAAAGCAGCAACAACAGTTGGAGAAGGTTGCAGTGCAGATGTAGTGTTGGCAGTGGTAGTGCCAACAACAACACAAATGCAGAAATTATGAGGGTCACAGTACAGATGTAGCGTTGGCAGTGGTAGGGTCAGCAACAATACAAATGCAACATTTGCGCAGTAGTTGGTGGGCACTGGGCAGCAATGTCAGACATCAACAACGTAGAGGGAGATGTTATAGAGAAGGGTGATGCTTCAACAAGTTGCATTGCTAGAGCACATTCCTCACTAAGAGGGAGTGTTGATTTTTGGTAGCATCGGATGTGCTCTAAGCCTCAAAATTTGCAGGGAGGCTTGGAAACATGTATTCCACAATACCCAAAAATCGTTTTGGGAAAGTCCACCCGGAGACAGTTTTATTAAAACAATTAATTATTTTTAATGGTTGCCTGAGTCTAAAATTAGGAAATTAAAATAATTAAAGGGTATTAATCAAACTGTGGGTGAAACTTCTAGAAGAAGACGAGGATCAAGCCAAAAGGATCTGAGCCATTGATTAGAATCTAATTTGGGTCGTTGGTTGTCAACGAGAAGATTATAAGAGGAGGCTTGATGGGCATTTGGAACATGCATTTGTGAGAGATCAAGAAATCAAATTCCTCAGAGAGGGAAACACAGTAGTTGCTAGAGAATCGATTGAGGAGATTTCTTGTAGTGAGGGGTAGGGATTGTTCCGGTTGGAGAATTTCCTGATCTGGGAATACATTGCAGAGGAGGTAGAGAGATATCCGGAAGAGGCAGTGTAGAGGCTACGCTGGGCAGCATAGGCTAACGTAGAAGCAGCGCAGAGCCTGAGAGGAGATTTGTATTTTGCTGCAGAAGTTGAGATCTGAAGCCGGAAGCCGGGGCGTGAGACCAGGAGGGCAGAAGTTGAAGTCTCAGAGGCAAATCGATCTGCAAAAGGAGTGACACAATCCCCAAAAGCTGTGATGCAGGGCCTACGCAGTGACTGTGCAGAGGCAGCAAGGGACTAGCCATTTTGTGGCTGGATCATTCACGATCACCAGTAATAGTGTGAGGTATATCTCACTCATCTCTCTGTCAATCATATTCTTTGTATTGGATAGCCAACAAGGCATCCGAAGGTTGTATTCAAAAAACTATTGCTTAATAATACAAACCCTCAGCTGCTACACTGATTTTCCCTCATTGGGTTTTTTCAGGGACATTTGTCCAAGAATAACGGTGTTATGTGTAGTGTATTTATTTCTTGCTCAGTTTCTTATTTCCGCATATAATTTTAATTGGTGAAGGCTGCAGCGTATTAGTTTTGGTATTTGCTGTAGGAAGCAATAAATAATTTGTTAAGTAATTGACAAATAGAAGGAACTTAATGAGTTGCTATAGTAGAAATTTGGGCTTCCAAATTTTCGCACTGTCATCAAGTATTTCTGCAATATCCTTCTAGGTAGCAAAACAATATGTTAGCTAGATAACCAATAACAAAAATGTTAATATTAGACTTACCTTATCATGATGGCCTTCTCATCAAAGCATCAATTTTCTTGAGTTCTTCGAGATTAACATCCTTTCGCATGATCCATCTCCACATGAATCCTTCATCATGCATTCATTTTAATTAGGGTGCCCATGGATCGAACTTGATTACTAAGTTACAATATCTTCCTCGTTGTTGTTATTGTTAACTCCCTTTCTTTCTTTCAGAGACTACTTTTGATGTTGATCAATATCTTATGTAATCTTTGCTACCATACAACAATCTAGCTACCGATCTTAAATGAGCTTGCTTAGTATCGCCACTGAAGATAGAGTTCTTTTCGAGGAGTGAAAAGATTGCAACTTGGCCATCTACATTCCTTCATCCTTCAAAAGTATTGTTTCCATACTAGATGGAATATATGCCAATAATGTCATAATGCTTCTTTCAAGAACCTCCTAAGTAACCATCTTTGCAAAATGACTACCTCTAACATTATGTTAGAAAATGTTTGGATGAACAATAATATGCAATTGGGTCCCAATCTTCTTGATTTTGAGAGAGAGATGTGTTGACCACTACGTGTCAACTTCCATAGCAGTACACCCCCTTTTTTCGCAAAAGGGATAACGCTTAATCGACGTGTCCGTGCTTGTCATCATTAGCCTGATCATATTGTTTTGTAAACTCAGTCTGCATGTGTAAATTGTAAATAATCTTAGCAGTTCTGAGTCATGTATGTAAATTGCCTAGGTAGACCTAATTTTCTAGTGATAATCTACGTTCCGGAAGGTTTTTTGTCTCACTGATCCATGATCGGCAGAGTTTTCCTTCAGCCTAACCCCAAAGCCGGAATGAATTTTGTCATTACAATCATAGGGGAATCCTAGTGCGTTGATCTGCTAGATTATATTTCGTCGCAGAACTGGGTGGTCTATGAGGGTCTATGTAAAATTGTAAAAGTCATGATGTAAATTGTCTTGAGGGTTAGAAAATGTTTTAATCCCCTCATAAGTCCTAAGTCCTAGGTCCTAGGTAATTTTTCCAAAGGCTAAGTTCGAGGATCCAAAAAATAAAAATTAAAAGTATAAAGAAATTAAAAAATCAAAAAATAGATAAAAATGATAATAAAATTAAAAAAAAGTAAAAAATTTATTTAAAAATAAAATAAAATAAATTTAAAAAAAAAATAAAAATTAAAAAAAAATAATGAAATATAAGTAAATAAATGCAGAATTTTAATTTTTTAATATATTAAAATGCATTTTGAAATTTCGACGGATGAGATTAAAGAAATCTTGATTCTCATCGACGGTCGAGATTAGTTTGACATGGATCACTCGAACTAGCCATTGGGATTTTTTCCTTTAAATAGGGTGTTAGGGTCATTTGAGATCAGATTGGATCTTAGAGTCTGGTGCTAAAGAAAGCTCTCTTGTAGTCATTTTTTGTGCAATAAAGAAAGACTTTGGGGTTAAAAATCTTGTTGGTGTAACTCTTCTGAAAGCGCTGTAAGATGATTTATTTTTCTGCATAATTTTATTTTCAGCCATTGATATAGCTTTATGAAGATAGATTTAGGCACAGGTATCTTGTCTGATCTTTGGGGTTTGAATGATAGTTTAGATTCTGAAATATAATGGTAGGTATCTCTATTTGATCTGGATTTCACTGTTGTTTTCTCCCTCTATGTTAATGGTTGATTTTAAGCTGTGCAGGAAATCTTAGTTTTGAGTTTACCGGGCGTTAGGGAAAGTTCTCGGCTGAACCAACGAACTCTCGGACTGTGTTTTCTGAAAGAGCCTAGCTATTTTTAATCCCGATCTTATCATTTGAAATTATTATGAATGCATGTAGGGTTTTCTGAAGTATCTTACATTAAATTTAGAATTATGAAAATATTACTGCGGATTATTGACAAATCTGGCTGCTTAAGAGTCGAAAAATCTGTAAATACTGTAATTATTTAGCTGATTTAGGGTTTTCAGTTTTGTTTCTTGTACATATTATCTTTGGGTGTTCTGTTTTTTGCCATTATAGGTTGCAGGTTACAGGTCTGAGCATAAATTTTTGTTTGAAGCCAAATCTAGGCCCTGGAGGGTAAGATCCAGCCTCACAACCATTTTTTTACAGGGTTACTGTTTTGCTGCCCAAGGGTTTCAGCCGCAGTCACTTTCAGATCTGGAAGTCTTTGAGAGGGGGTTCCATTGGTAAATTTGAGCCAGAAGTATAACATCTTAAATAGAAATTTCTGAGAAATCTTTAAGGGTTCTCGGGCTTCTGTTCAATTTTCTGTTTACTGCCTGGATCTCAAATTTTTCTGCTGCCCTCAAAAAAAAAGAAAGAACAGAAAAGAAAAGATTTTAATTTTTTTTTTAAGGATCGCAGCCTCTTTGCTGTCATATTCCTGCAATCGGAGCCTTTCCAAGTTGTCCTCAGCTTCACGCTTTCCACTCCTCAACAATCTGCCCACGCTATCCCTGTCCTCACCCATATCTACGTTCCTGATTCTTCTTGATCTCACCCCCTGTGGCATTCCTCTAATTGCTGCTGCATTTACATTTCAGCTCCCTCATGCAACTCCAATGTTTCCAGCTTTCTCCACGCCTCCTTCCAGCGTTTCATTATCTTTCCGCCATCCCTCACGTCCACGTGTTGCTCCAGCTCACCTCAGACAGTCCATTCTGAAACTGTGTGTTACCCATCGCTTTTCTCTAGACTTGCGTGGTTTCCTCAGTTTTTCCCTTCAATTTGCCTACCTTTTTCCCTTCCTACGCAGTTTCAGCGCCATCTTGTCTGAGTTTTGGTCTCTTCTTCAAAGCAGAAAACCACTCTCTTTTCCCTCACGCCATCATCAAATCCAAAACGCAGTTGCAACTCGTCTGTTCTTTGTATTGCTGCCAGCAACACCCTCACGCAGTCACTCCAGCCACCTGCGTGTTTACCTCTCCACACTGCGTCTATTTCCAGCCATATGCGTATTTACCTCTCCATGCTGCATTTCTTCTGTGTATTCCCTGGCATCGAAACTTCTCTAGCCTGCGTCCCAATCCGTGGCTCTGTTATCCTCTGCGTCTTCATCATATCTCCAACTCGCAGCCATGTTCTTCTCACCTGCAAACACGTCAAGCAGTAAAAAAAATAAAAACTTTCAATGAGTTAGAGTTAGTATTAAGCATATTGCGATTTTGGTCCATTGTGTAGTTTTAGTGTAGGTACGTATGTTGTTTTATTTTTGGCTAGGGTTTTAGGCATTTTCGATTTTCATTTGATTTATTTTGTTTAGAGTTAGGATAAACTTTAGTTAGTTTTCATTCGGTTTATTTTGGTTAGCGTATCATTTGTTATGAAGTGTTTTTTTTTAACATATATAAAATAAATAAAAAAAATCGATTTTTAATATAGTTAGCATAGTTAGTTTTAGAGTTAGATTTTGTTAGGTCTCAGATTTAGATTAAATCAACATTTAGGATTTGAGTTACTTTGTGTAGTTTTTTTTTAACTAAAGAATATAGCAATAAAAAAAATAAAAAATCATAAAATTTAGAAAATATAAAAATCATAAAAAGTTTTAGTTTTAAGGTTTTAGTTCATTTTGTTATTTAAGTTTAAATTTTGATATAAAAAAAAATCGGAAATACTTTGTCAGATTTGTCATGTTTGCGATATATCTTTCCTGCTGAGGCTAAAATTTTGATGTGGGATTAATATTTATTATTTCTTTATGTGGTTAAACATGCCTAAATGTTCATTTGAAGATTAACTATATGAAATTGACAACTGGTTAGCATTTGAAATTATGTGGTTATTTAAAGCACTTAATCTTTCGAATTTTAATTGCTGGAATATTGTTAAGCCATTGAGCATTTATCGATTATCTCGCATTTGGGAAAAGTTAACCTTTGTTTGAGTTATTTGATGGTAAATGATTGTTAATGAGCTCATATTTTTGTAAGCATTTGATAAATAATCATTCAGTCATTAACTCCATTAGGTACTGGTCTATTAACTTAATAAAATCAAATAAGTGCTTGTTTTCCCTCGTGTCTCCCAACCCAACTGGTTCACAGTTGGTCATCCATTGTCCCATAGTGTCTACCCCCCTTAGCCGCGGGAGACATGCTTAAACGGAGAGATCGGGGATCAGGGTGACAACCCTCGGTCTGAGCGTTGTCGTGACAATCTGAGCGACAACAAGATGATTTTGTCCAAAGCAACTTGATAATTTAGACTCTAATTTTACTATCACAATACCATGCTTGATCTTCATATCATCAATGTGTTCCTATGTACTCATCATATCCATAAGGGTCCTTATAGTTTCCTCTTTCCATCATGCTCATAATTTTCAAGAATTCATTAACAAGCATAAGAATTGCTTTGCTTAGCCATCCTTCTCATCTTTCTTTCTTCATTATGTACTTGCAATATTCACCGACAAGTACAACCAAGCAAAATATACAAAGACAAGAGCATGATGTCAGTTCTGTCAATCTAGGGTTTCTATGGTATCTCAGAGGGTGAACTCCTAGGGTTTTAAAATTCAATCCCTACATTCCTTGATCTTACCCTTTCTAATATTTTTACTTTTAGAAGAAAACGTTAGCCCTAGGGTTTTGATGTCACATCCTAGGGTTTATCTAATTTTAACCGTTGCTAGGGATTACCATATACCCTAGATTATCTGCAAACCTTAGATGTTTTTATTTTAATTGCAAGGGTTTCTATAGAGGGAATAACCAAAAATAGGGTTAAGGTTTTTAATCTCTTCTAGGGTTTTCAAATCCCATATAGGGTTTACAAACCCTAGATACCAAAAATATAAGATTTATGAACCCTAGATTTCTACAATACAAAGTATGCTTGCAAAAACCCTAACGACTATTTAGACCCTTTATCATCATCACAATTTTGACATAAACAAATTATACATACCTCTTACCATGCCTTCTTTTTCGCAAGAATTTTGTCCTTTTTCAATTGTTAATGGCCAATCATTCACGAAAGGTGCTCCATCCATTATTCTTGAGGTTCCCAAGTTCATAAGTTGGGTCCCTCCTTTTTGTCATAGCATAGTGACTCAAACTTCTTTCTTGCAATGATCAAGTGTCAAGACGTGGCCAACTACTTCAAAGTCATTGAGTCTCTTAGTGTCATCATTATGAATGTAATCATTATAGAAATATATTATGGTCTTAAGATAGTGTTGCTATGTTGTCACTGTAGTTACGAGCATCAATCTTTCAAGGAACTTTGAGGCCATTTTTATGTCGGCTTTTACACAATGGTTATAAATACTGCTGTCGAACCACATCTCATAACTTCGAGTCATTTACAAGCGACATGCCATACAGTTCCGGTGAATTGAATTAATGTGCCATAGCGTATGATTTTTCATGAATCGTTGTTGACTATTCCATGCTTCTGTTGTGAGCAACTTCACTCTAAAGTGACGGCGTGACACAGAACCCTTGAGCCACTAAACCATATATATATTATTGTGCGAGCCATCGAACTATTGAGACCATTATATGAAACAAAGTCATGTTGAGAAATCTAGGGCACACCAATTAGGTGATTACTCTTCTATTGATGATTGCTTGTGAATGCTTTTTACTTCTTTAGATTAGGATCTTCTCTTTCATTAGATTATTATAGTGTTCTTCTTCATCAAACAACTACCAATGCATAAACAACAAAGAGACAAGAGACACAGAATATAGCCTATCAGCCAGGGCCAAAACCTCTCCCACTTGAGAGGAAAACCCAAACGAATTCTTCTTCTTATAGAGACTTCAATTGACGAATACCAAGATCAAGACCTTTGATCTATTTGCCACTCCAAGACCAAGACACAAAGCTTCCTCTTTCTTCCTTGAGTCAACAATAGTCAAACTGCTTGCTTCTTCCTTCTGCCTCGGCTACCTCTTAGATCTCAACTTCCTCTTTCTCTACTTCAGATCAGCAACTTCTCGTCCCTATTTTAGACACCCTTGCATGTGTAGATGACCTTCTCTTGTACCTCGATTTCCTTCACTTTGGGTGGAGGTTTCTTCTTTGATAACTTGGCTTGAGATACTCTTTAGTCTTCTCCTTGACTTGACCCGCAAAGAGGGACTGCAATACTTCGGCTTCCTCTGCAACAGACAATGTCTATACTTCGCACGTGTGGATTGATTTAGCCCTAAACAGAACCAAAAACAATGCTAAAGACTTCACTCTTCCTTCCCTTCTCTTCGTTAGCTATAAGACTATCTTCTTTCGGCTTCCTCTGCAACAGACAATGTCTATACTTTGCACGTGTGGATTGATTTAGCCCTAAACAGAACCAAAAACAATGCTAAAGACTTCACTCTTCCTTCCCTTCTCTTCGCTAGCTATAAGACTATCTTCTTTGACCTTTTCACACTTCTTGTTGCAGACCTCTTCTTCAACGAAAATCTGTCCTTGAGATGAAGCCGAGCTGCCCTATTTATAGTGGGTTTCTCATCAAAATAAGCCGAGTTGAGTGAGGGTGAGTCGACGTGTCCTTTCGTGAAGATCATTTATTCCATCTTGTAGCCGACTTGAATGAGATGCTTTTGCTTGGTCTTGGAGGGCCTTCTTATTCTTTTAATGACATACATAAATGTAACATGCCCAAGAAGGGTCATTCATACATGACATTAACTCAATTTGACTTTTATGACTAGATGACAAAACCTAAAGGTTCACAATGGGAACCTTAACTGAAATAAAATTCCTTGATCATGAAACCCATGATTCAAGTACTACAAAAATAATTTTATTTTCTTCTTTACATTAATTACATAAAATCATAATTACACGTCATGATGAAGACCGAACCTAGTTACACTTTTCAACAAGTCAAATTTCAGCAAGCCATTCAAAACTAGTTATAATATAAGCCACTGGACTGTGATGCGACTATGCTGTGATTGTCGATACAAACAGTCCCACAAGATTCATGCGCCATGTCACAATGAGAGTGGAGAGTGGGCATTACAATCTTAAAATGAATTGAGCCACAAAAATTGTAGAGCGTGCCATATGCAATGCTATACGAACCATCTAGCATTGATGTTAAAATTGGCAACTAGGGCCAAACTCCACATGGGTCATGTTATTTATGACAGCTGATATTTTTCTTGGATTCCTCTCTCCGAGAGGTGTAGGATTGATCTAAAGATCATCTGATTCTGACATGTACAAATGAAGTTATGAATTTATTTTGATTATGGACAAATTGTCAAGGTCGGCTAGCAAACTTATGTAGGCTCAGAAGCCCAATAGTCACGTCCATTCATCCTCAACATTGCGTATAAATAGAAGGTGACTTAGCCTCATTTGGACATACTCATCTTCACACATCTCTCTCTCTCCTCATTGATTGGGTACGTATTTTTGGGCAACATCTCTCTCCACACGTGCGAAGGAAAGAAGGGAAAATTTTCTATTTTGGGCGTTGACCGAATTTTAGGGACAGTTTGACCAACGTTGATTGCATATAGGGCTGATTGCAGGTTGACTGTTTGACTAGATTTTGACAGGGCTGATTTCAGATTGTTTTGAGGGTTGATTCATCTTGCTGTTTGGAGGCCGAAGTTGATTGAAGTTGACCGAAATGTTGAGGGTCAAATCTGCCCTGTTGACCAATGTTGACTTTTTTAGTTAGGGCTCTTTTGTTGCTGTTATAAATTATCAGATTTGTAAATTGTACCATCTCTGTTGAACTATTGAAGGCTATAAGCAGAATTGATCAAGGGTCTTCCCACATTGGGATTTGTCCCTGGCTGGTGCCACATCTTGTGTCCTTTTGTCTTGGCTTGTCTTCTACTGTTTATGTTTATGTTCTATCTGCATTTTACTATCATGTTGATGTGATTGCTAAACTGGATATTGATATTGGACTAATAAAGAAATTGAAGTAAAATTGCTCTAAAGCATAGAACATACCATTATTGCCTAAAATTAACAATTGATGTCACTGATCATTGGTGTGGTACTACTCGACTGTTGTAGAGATGCCACGAGCCTCATGATAACAATGTTACAGTAAATAGACACCACATAGCAATGTCATGCATATGCGAGAACCATACCATCGAGCGATAGAAAAAGTGCGAGTTACAAAGTGTAATCCACAACGAAAAACATCAAAGGTTATCTAGATTGAGCCTCTGTAATATGATGTTAAAGAGAATATAAATTGACCTAGTTTATATAGGATACCATGGAATCGCATGTCATGTCAAATCTTCAGAGATCATGCGAACCTCAGGGTTATCTGAAACACAGAGTTGCAAGCCTCATGAAACATATGTTAGTAAAATACTTGCAAACCATAGTATTGTAAAGTCATCGTGACTGTGATGCAATGCCAGTGCCATTGTAATGATATAGAACCTTAGAGTATGTACCGATACTTCAACCCTTTGTAATGTCATTGAATGTGACATGCCACAAAAGTTGTAATGCGAGCCCAAAGATGTGAACGAACCTTTTGTTTCAAATGTCAACCATTAACACAGTGCGTCTATATAGATCGAAATCACCGAATTAATTTAAACAAAAAGAAATAGTGCGAGCCTGATAGCCATAAGATTGGATTTCCATAGAGATATGATCACGTGTGCTAGCCATAACCATGACAACAAAAGCGAGGCTCTTTTTGATTTCTGCGAGCTAACAAAAATGATCTTCTCAACCTCATCCTTCAGTCTTAGCTCTGATAGAAATAGAGAGTTTTTTTAATTTTATATTAGATTTCCATTACCTGATAATTACTTGTGAACCTAACAACATTATTATTATTATTATTATTATGTTTCCTTTCTTCATCAAGCAATTACCATAAAGCATGAAGATCATAGAAGACAATAGAACACAAGATATAGGGTTTGTTACCCAACACCTATGGGTAGTATGCATAGGAGAGATTTTTCTCCTAGATGATCCTCAGCCAATAGCCCCTTGCAGTCACCAGACAGCTCGATGTGCCATTATCTCCACCACCTGAGCCATCGATGTGGTCCTTTGCCCATCTGCTATGGTTGTATGTTTGAAGGTGGACCTCCTGACCCCAAAGGTATGGCTTTTCATTGATATAGTTGAGTAATTTTCCTTACTTTTCATGGACACTTTGGGCATGGATTGGTGGGGGGATTTGGTGGAAAGAGTGGGTTAGATCTGTACTCTTGTCTTCTCTGCTCTATTTCATGGTTGCCCTTGTATCCTAGTCCCGTGGGATCTCCTTTACTGACCATTACCTTTAGGGTTGGAACTACATGGGAAATCCTGATTTTGGTTTCGTGGTCCTGCTTCCTGACACCATATACATCACTCCCTTTTGCTCATTTTAACCCCATTCATCAATTTTCCCATTCGGGTCCACATGGGTCCACATAGGGTTATCCCCCCCGTTGTCCTTGGGTCGGGCCTGGAACAATGCCTTAGAGGTTGATGCAACTAAAAATAAAAGAAAAATATAATTTGGCCACTCTCAACAGGAAATGTACCACAAAATGAAAACAAAAATGGTCGGGATATACAAATTTAGCATGTGGGCAAAAGCCAAACATGAGCTCTACCCCTTATCTATGGCCATCACCCTGGTTCCTTTGGGCTCTAAATGAGTCCCCTCCACATTAAGGAACCCATGATTGTCCCAACCCCTAGTGGGCAATAAAATGCTCCACTTTAAAATGGGGTACCTACTGCTATATCCTACACATCATTCTCTCATCCCCTGAAGCTTGAGCAGTTATGATGAAAAATCAATCAAAGGCAAAAGGCATATGAAGAAGGGTGGAAAAACAAAGGTCAGGGTAACTCATGTACCACGATTTTCTCCCTCATACACTTATATACCCGACTTTCCTTATTATAGCTACCCTTGTACCGTGGCACATGGCTTGGAGCATTCCCCTAATCCCCACTTCATTCCATCACTATATCATTTGCCACCTACCACTTAATGGATGTACCATGGACATGTCACCCTCTTTAAGGGTTGAAACCACCTAATAGGGTCCTTGATTAACCCTCCCTTATTCAGCTTTTAGACACTTGTACATGCCAAAGTCCACTATGGAAGGGCATGCCACCATGAAGTGCTCCATTGATTCCATGACTTGTAAGTTCTTTTACTTGATTATTCTAATGATTTGTTGTATTGGAGGGCAAGGGGATGCATTGGAACTTATGCACGATTGTAGGTGGGTCTCCATTTGGGGCTTGGTCTCCCTATATGGGGTCATAGCCCTCTAGAGGGCCACATTGGCACTTGTAGGGTGAGCGTTGAGAGCCATGGGCCTCCACCATAGCAAAATATTACTTCATGGATCCCTAACAACGGTCATTGATTGCTCATGTTCCACCTTTTGGATGAGGATGATGCGCCTGGTTTACCATGCCCAACTGGCTCCACACTTGCACCATACACTTGGCAGACGTTCCACGGTCCAGGAGACAAAGGGAGGGTTTATGTCATCATCCTAGCAGTTACAGATGGTTTACAGGCATTTTCGATCCACTTGGAGACCCATGAGGATGTCCTTGTGCCCCCACACCGACTTGGGAGCACCACAATGACTTGCTCGAAAAACAAGGGGCCAACCCTTTGTCCACTATGTTTGGTGTCCATTTTCTCGCCATGGCACACTTTGGACTTCATCAGGCCTCCTCAAAGGCCCAACGACTCATTTTATTGATCATTTTTCCCTCTTGCGAGGCTTATTTTTATATTATTGAGGTATCTTGGTGGGCTTGTCACCAAGGGATGTTATTATTGCACATTATTTTATTATTTGGGGCTTAATTAGGCCAATTAGGTAAAACAAACTCATTAGGGATGGTATAAATAGATGAGAGGTGATTCATTTCTCTCATCATCACTTAGATTTGGAATTGGTAGCTACTTGGAGAATTCCGCATTCCCTTTTGGAGGACGAGTTTGGTTTCATGGATGAATTCTGATGTTTGGATACTATTCTCTTGATTTTGGAGCTTCATTCTTTTCATGATTTGATGATTGGATATACTCTTTGTACATGTAAGTGATCTCATTTTCATGTTTATTCTTGTATTTATCATATCACATGAATGTTGCTAGGATTTTCTTTATCTAGGTTTGAAATTTACTGCTATTCTATGCGAAATTGTGGAATTTTGATCTTGTGAAGCGTTGCATCATTGCATGTGTCATGTATGAATGGATGTTCCTAGAGGTTATTTTTGTTGAATATACCTTGATAAGTTATCAAACATTGCACATCGAAGTATAAAGTCTTTGGGTAGCTGCTCTCATGCCCTAATTGCCATGTGAAGTTGCCTAAAGGCCTCCTTGATCGGGTTAATTATCTCCATATCACAAATTCACCATGACTTCATATCTCCCAAAGACAAGGCACTGATCCATCCACTGGTGGTCACCTAAACAATTATCTTTCTCGCCTCCTTCTCTTTCTAGGCCTAGCCCTACTAGGTCACCTAGGGCATCAAGTAAATTCCATTGTAGCCATCAAAACACCTCGACTTTTGGTCCATAACTGCGTTAGGTTTCCTCTAGAGGCCCTCCAAATTTGAAGCAATTCCGACGGTGGGATCACAAGATATAGCAAGCCCTAGCTCAAAGACCATTTCTTACCCTGAGTTTCCTTTGGCTAGTGTCCTCATTGGGATCATTGTGTTCAATCCTCAAAAGAAATTTTTTCCTTTGATCCTCTTCTCTCCCCTAATTAGGTCAAGCCCCTCCTTGGTTAATCAACTCCATACCCTTGACCTAATTTTGGATCCACTTGGCCAATTTTCCATAAGGATTTTTTGGTCTAGGAACCCTCTTGACAAGATATATTCCCAAACCCTAGTCTCGAGAATTCTCTTATCCCTTCCTAGAGAGCCCATCTCCTTGCTTTCTAAACAAGCTAGCTATCTAATTGAGTCTCTCTTGTGAATAGGCCTTAGAAATCACTACTTATCCACTTATTGATCCATTCATCTAGAGATTCCCATTATACCGAGTCTCCTCCCATCGGTGAAAGTACGTAAAGAACAAGTAGCCTTAGTTGAGGTGACAGTAGGCTATCGCTCCATTGTTGCCCTTGACCTAGTAGTTTCTCTATAGGATCCCCTCTTGGGACTTCTGCTAGTTTGAGGGATAACATTTTGCGTCGTTGTCTGGTAGAAAGCCAATCTACCTCCTTAGTGAATCATTGAGGAATTGATTCATAGACGACATTTCAAATATTCTTCTGGTGACTCCTTTCATTGTCCAAATCCCTAGTTTGCTTGAAGGTGACAACATTCCTCCTTTAATTAGGGCCGCTGCAAGAAGGGGAGAATCAACTCCATCACATGTTAGAAATGCCCTTCTCCCTGAGTTTGAAAAGGTTAGAGATTCTACCCCCAAAATGGAAACAAATTCTAACACTGACCTAAACGAAGGCCAACCTAAAATGATTAGAAGTGAAAGGCATTTGGTTAGTGTCTTTGCCCCTCTAAATTGGAGTGATGACCTTGTTGACCACTACGTGTCAACTACCCATAGCAGTACACCCCCTTTTTTCGCAAAAGGGATAGCGCTTGATCGATGTGTCCATGCCATTCGACTTCCATCATCAGCCTGATTGTGTTACGTTGTAAACGCAGTTTGCATGTGTAAATTGTAAATAATCTTAGCAAATATGAGTCATGTATGTAAATTGCCTAGGTGGACCTAATTTTCTAGTGATAATCTACGTTCCGGAAGGTTTTTTGTCTCACCAATCCATGATTGGCAGAGTTTTCCTTCAGCCTAACCCCAATGTCGTTGTCATTGGAATCATAGGGGAATCCTAATGCGTTGATCTGCTAGGTTATATTTGGTCGCAGAACTGGGTGGTCTATGAGGGTCTGTGTCAAATGGGTTTTCCCCCTTGAGATGTACAATTGTAAAAGTCATGATGTAAAGTGTCTTGAGGGTTAGAAAATGTTTTAGTCCTCTCATAAGTCCTAAGTCCTAGGTCCTAGGTAATTTTTCCAAAGGCTAAGTTTGAGGATTCAAAAAAAAAAAAATTTTTAAAAATAATGAAAAAAATAAAATAATAAAATAAGTCGAAATTTTGAGAAAACAAATGCAAAATTTTAATTTTTAATTTATTAAAATTTTGACGGATGAGATTAAAAGATATCTTGATCCTCATCGATGCTCAATATTAGTTTGACATGGATCACTCGAACTAGCCATTGGGAAATTTTCCTTTAAATAGGGTGCTAGGGGTCATTTGAGATCATTCAATCTGTGAGTCTTGTGCTGAAGAAAGCTCTCTTGTAAACTTTTTCTTGTGCAATAAACAAATACTTTGGGGTTGAAATCTTGCTGGTGTTACTCTCCTGAAATGTTGTAAGCTATTTTATTTTCTGCATAATTCTACTTTCAGCCATTGGTAATAGCTTGATGTAGAGTGATGTTGAACACAGGTATCTTGTTCACTCATTAGGGTTTGAATGGTAATAAACTTTATGAAAATAATGGCAGGTATCTCCATTAGATTTGAGTTTTAGTACTATTTTTTCCCTCTTTATTGATAGTTGAAGTGAGTTGTGCAGGAAAATCTAACTTGTAAGGATCAACGGGCGTTTGGAGATGTTCTAGGCTGAACTAGTGAACTCCCGAAAAGCATTCTCTTGTAGAGCCTAGCTAGTTTCGATTATGGGTCTATCATTTAAATTTATTTTTGAATTGCATGAGAGATTTTTGAAGTATCTCATAGTAAATCTGAAATTCTGAAAATATTATCGAGGATCACTGACAAATCTGGTTGTTGTAGAGTCATAAAACTATAAATATTGTAGCTGGTTTGTAGGGTTTTAGTTTTTTTTTGCATATATATTCTTTGGGTGCTTGTCTTTCCATTACAGGTTGTAGGTGCAGGTTTTTCAATTTTTTATGAAGAGGGTCAGCTATCTGCTTGTTGGGGTTTTATTTCCGTAGGAAAATTTGTCAATTTTTTTTTTTAAGGAGCCTCTTGGATTGCTGCCAAATTTCAACACTGTCATCTTTCAGCTCAGTTTTCTATCTATCATCCAACTTCACTAACCTGTTGTGTCCTCCCATCGCTGCAAAATTCTCACGTGTCCCTCTCCACAGAGCCATTCACCTCAGTGTATGCCATCATTTGTTACTGCTCTTCAACATGCTGCTCCAGCGTCATACACGCAGCCTTTTCCAATTTGCAAGAGATCCGTGGAACAGATCTTTGTCACCCTTCGCATGATTTCATCCCTCTACGCCGCGAGCAAAACCCTCGGACCTGCACGCCTTTGTCTGTTGTCCCCTCGCCTGAGCTCATTGCTTATCTTTGCACGTAGCTCGCTTTGTTCTTTGCCACAACTTTTTTTTTTTCAAAACCTGTGTCCCCTTGAGCTCTACCTCTTACATCTCGCAATTTTCCTCTCCATCATCGCATTCCTTCTCACTCTCGCAGCTGGCCGTTTCACATTCTCCCTCACGCAGGCTTCATCCTTGTCGCGCCAGTTACCTCCGCACCTGCAAAGCACATCAAGACCATGCAGCTCCAATTATCTGCTCGTTCTCCACATATTTGCGTTGCCCAAACCAGCTATTCTACGTTGACTTCTCTCCATCGTGCATAACCTATATGTTGCCATTGTTTCTTGTTAACCCTCGTTCCTTCTCCATTGCGCCTGCCCTCTTCCCTCTTGCCCTGACCGTCCAGCCTGCATGTACCTCTCACGTTCATCCTCTCACTCCACCATCAACTCTTCATGCTTTTCAGCCTGCAGAGACACAAAAAAAAGGGGGAACACATTTTTCTGGCCAGGTTTGTTTTCTCTTTTTTATTTTTTGTTTACATGTGTTAAAATATTCAGGGTTTACGTTAGCATATATTTGATATAGTTAGTTTTGGGGTTAGACGAATCATTATAAAAAAAAAAATCGATTTTCAATTTGTTTTAGATTAGAATTGATTCTAAAGTTCCGTTTCATTTGTAGATTTAGTTTTGATTTCAGTTTTATAAAAATCAAATAAAAATTAAAAAATTAAAAAAGGCATAAAAAGTTTTTTTTTTTTTAGTTATTTATTTATTTAATTTTAGAATTAAATTTTAAATTTAGATTAGTTTAAAATTTGATTTTTTTTTTTTTTTTTTTTTTTTTTTTTTTTTTTTTTTTTATAAGTTAGGTTTTAGTTTTAGTTTAGTTTAGTGTTAATAATCTTTAAGTTTTATTTAGCCTTAATTTTTGCTTAGTTCATTTTTGTTCTATTTTAAAATCATAAAAATTAATTAAATAAAATAAATAAAAATAAAAAATAAAAAAAATTCTCACAAGCATAAAAAAGTAATCTTTAGACTTTTTATTTTGTCCTATAGTTTAGAATTTTATTTAGATTTAAAGTTTCATTTATTTAGACTTTAGTTAGCTTAGTCTTGTTTTATTTGAAAATATAAAAATATTTTGGAAATATTTTGCCAGATTCAGTCTTGGCTCAAGGATTTGTCATGTTTGCAATATATCTTTTCTGCTGAGACTAAAATTTTCATGTGGGATTGATCTTTATCATTTTTTATGTGGTTAAACATGCTCAAATGTTCATTTGAAGATTAGCTATATGAAAGTGATAACTGGTTAGCATTTAAAATTACGTGGTTATTTAAAGCATTTAACCTTTCGTATTTTAATTGCTGGAATATCGTTAAGCCATTAAGCATTTATCGATTATCTCGCATTTGGCAAAAGTTGACCTTTGTTTGAGTTATTTGATGGTAAATGATTGTTAATGAGCTCATATTTTTGCAAGCATTTGATCATTCAATCATTAACTCCATAAGGCACTGGTCTATTAACTTAATAAAATCAAATAAGTGCTTGTTTTCCCTCGTGTCTCCCAACCCAACTGGTCCACAATTGGTCATCCATTGTCCCATAGGGTCTACCCCCCTTAGCCGCGGGAGACAGGCTTAAACGGAGAGATCGGGGATCAGGGTGACAACGCGCGGTCTGAGCGTTGTCATGACAATCTGTGCGACAACATTTCTTGGCACCGTTGTTGGGAATAGAGTTTTTTCAGTCCTTGGTTCCTTCGACATTCGTCTCGTTTCTTTCCTCTCGTCCTTTCTTGTCCTTAGCTCTCTCCTTTTGAGTTTTTTCCGTGTCATATTCTCTGTCTGGGTGGCGACTCCACTTCATATATCATCTGCAAGAGTGTATACTAGAAGACATCCAAGCAGTTTGTGCAATCCTGCTTCTGATCTTGAAAGGCCTCTTAGAGTACAATTACACAAACTCTCTTCTCGTGCACTTCTTGTTAACCTCGGACAGGAAGCCCTCTCTGATATCCACTTGCTTTTTACTAGCCCGGTTGAGCACGACATCATGGACATATTCGCCCCGCGTAACTTTGCTAACATTCAGGGTTATCCCAATGATATTCCAAAGCATGGAATGGATAAATTGCCTAACTTTCAGGGAGATAACGCAATTAGTGCTAATTCACATATGAAAGCTTTTAGTTCATGGCTGAGGAAGTATGCAAGGGCCGCTGATTTTAATCATGAAGATGTTAAAATGACCCTTTTTGTTCTGACCTTGGAGGGTGATGCTTTAGATTGGTTTAGGGAAAAGCCTCAAAATTCATTTGATTCCTTACAATCGATTGTTAATGCCTTTAAGGAAAAGTATGGAGATAAGAGAGAAGGAAGACACCTTGTGAAAGCTATCAGCATAATCAAAAAGAGAGAGAATGAAACCGCTAAAGAATTTAATAAAAGGTTTAATGATATTATTAAAGAATTACCTCAAGACTATAAACCTACTGACAAATCTCTTCGAGATTTTTACATTGATGCCTTTAGTCCTGAGCCATCTTATGAATTGAGGCGTGTTAGACTTAATAATTATAAGGATTGCCAAGCCTTAGCTATAGAGCTTGAAAAGGACAAGGCAGCATTTGGGAAGTTTGAGATCCTAGGTTTCGATAGGGCTGCTACAAAACTAAAAGAACCTAAAGGAAACACAGTTCAAGAGCTTGAAAGCGAACTTGTTCCAAATTGCTCCAAAAGATTAAAACCATGGAAACTAATCATAATAAGGAGATAGCTACTTTGCAGAATAGGTTGGTCCAAATGGAAAGAGCGCAAACGCAAAATTTCCAACTTCGAAATAGTAATAATAGAAATAACAATTGGCAAAAGAAGGGTCAATCTAGTGAGCAGAGACCTCCTAATCCGTTAACTAATTTGGTCGATAATGCTCCTCCTTACTATCGGGTTTGTGATGCTCTTCATGAAGAGGCCACTTGTCCCGTCGTTAGAAGAATTTTAGATAATGGAATGTTTGGGGCAGGGGATCAAATAAATGTAGTAGGTAACAAGTTTCCTTTGTCTATGGATGATTGGATAGAGGTCAAGGAAAATAGTCGTGACGTTATGAATCCTTCATCAGCTTTTAGTATTGATAACCTTGAAAATGAATATGACATTTTGGCTAGGTTATATGGTGAAAAACCCTCTCCAGAGCAAATCATGGAAATTGCTAGAGATAAAGGTTTAACCTATCAGAGAAGGGATAAAGATCAGAGCGGGAATCAAATTCCTCCTCGAACTTTTAACCCTAGTTTAAACTCTGGATTAGATGTCGATTTGGGAAGTTGGTTTAACAATGCAAAATTTTGGGTTCCTATCTCCGAGATTGCTAAAATCCCTTCCCAAAGAGACAAGTTACTAAAAGCTATTCAGGGTCCTCAAGTAAATATTTCTCAACAGAAGACTCGGGAAGTTGACTATCACGATGCTCCCATATATTTGCAAAGCTTAGATGCAGATAACAAAGATCACCAACCTTTCTTTATCACCTTGTTAGTTAATGGATATAAATTGAATAATTGCATGTTAGATTCTGGTGCATCAGCGTGTGTAATGACTAAACGGGTCATGGAACAACTTAACTTAAGAGTTTCTAGACCCTACTATAATATATGTGCCATGGATTCTAAAAAAATTGAAGTGCATGGTTTGATCAAAGATTTACAAGTTCATCTATCAGTTTACCCAGACATCATGATTGTTATGGATATTGTTGTTGTTGATGTCCCTGATGCCTGGGGTATGCTTTTATCCAGAAAGTGGGCCTCTGATTTAGGAGGAAGTATTCTATGCTATGATTCCTTCTCCTAGAGGTGATGGTTTTGTAAGACTTAATAGAAAGCCCGAAAGAAAATTCCATGTAGAAGATCCTAAGAGACCTCACAACGAGATCATCAAAGAGCAATTTGACATTGGGAATTACGCTATCATGTCTAATTTCATAATTCCTCCTAATGATAAGATTAAGGATCTCAATGATAGAGTTTGGTACATGTACTTTGATGGTGCATCGTCTAGGCATGGTAAGGGTGCTGGAATAGTGCTTAAATCTCCCCTTGATCACATTTTCAAGTTTGCCTATCGATTAGAATTTGAAGCAACCAACAATGTCGCTGAATATGAGGCTTTATTGTTGGGTCTTGAATTGGCAAAGTTTTTGAAAATTAAGTTGCTTAGCATTAAAGGGGATTCTGATTTAATTATCATGCAGCTTAAAAATAAATTCACATGTAAAAATCAAAGATTAAGGAATTATTGAAATGCTGTGTGGGATACTATGGAACATTTTGATGCCCTTGACCTCGAAGCTATCCCAAGAGAGCAAAATAGTTTGGCAGATGAGCTTGCCGTAGCTGCTACTACTTTTCAGTTATCTGATGAGCTAATTAAGGATAAGATCAAAATGGAAGTAATATTTAGACCATCTGTTCCAGATAACTTAGAGCATTGGCAAGTCTTTAATGATGAGAAACAAGTCATTCGTTTTCTTAATAGTCTAGATGAGTTTGAAGATTTCTGGTTAGATTCTGAGGAGGATGGATCTTTAAATCATGAGCATATCATACATCCTACTTCTAGGAATGTGGTTGCCTTAGAGCAACACTTTGATCGTCATGATGCCACGACGTTGAGAGAAGAAAATAGAATGGACCCAAGCGAATATCTCGAGATAAACATTGGTACTCCTAAGGACCTAAAGATTGTTAAAATTGGTAAAGGTACTAGTGTGGAGGGAAGACAAAAGTTAACAAATTTGCTTCGCGAATATCGAGATGTTTTAGCTTTTTCTTATGATGAATTAAAAAAGCTATAGGGAAGATATTATGGAACATACTATCCCCTTAAAAGATGAGAATGGTAAACCCTTTCGCTAGAAACTTAGGCATATTAATCCTAAATTAGACCCTTTGGTTCAGAAAGAGCTTGCGAAAATGTTTGCGGCTGGAATTATCGCTCAAACAAGGCATTCGACGTGGTGTTCAAATCTGGTGATTGTTAGGAAAAAGAATGGTACGATAAGGCTTTGTGTCGATTTTCGAAATCTTAATCTAGCATGCAAAAAAGATAATTACCCTTTGCCAAACATGGAGACTTTGCTGCAAAAAGTAACCGGTTTTGGAATGATGTCGTTGCTAGATGGTTTTTCTGGGTACAATCAGGTATGGGTTAAAAAGGAAGATCGTCATAAAACCACATTCACCACACCATGGGGTACTTTTGAATACATTAGAATGCCGTTTGGATTAACCAACACTGGGGCTACATTTCAAAGGGCTATGGATTATGCCTTCAAGGGGTTAATCGAGAAATTTATTGAGATTTACCAAGATGATCTTACGGTATTTTCTAAAGATGGTATCAGTCATATAAATCATCTTAGGCAGGTTTTCGATAAATATAGAGAATACAGGATTTCTTTGAATCCAGCTAAGTCTGTGTTTGGAGTGAACGAAGGGAAATTACTTGGCCATATCATTTCTAAGGATGGAATCAAGATTGATCCTGAAAGAATTGAAGCAATCCAAAAGATTCCTCTTCCTCATAATCTTAAATCCCTTCAGTGTTTCCTGGGAAAGACAAATTTTCTTAGAAGGTTTATTCCAAATTACGTAGAAATAGCTAAGCCTATTCAAAGTCTTCTGAAAAAAGATGTAAAATTTGTTTGGCAAGAAGACGGCAAAAAGGCTTTTCAAGAAATCAAATGTGCTATTGCAAGAGCTCCTGTCTCAGTTAGTCCCAATTATTCCAGGGATTTCATGATTTTTTCTTTCGCTTCCGAAGATACCATTGCTGGTGTCCTATTACAAAAAAATAAAGATGGTCACGAGCAGCCTATTGCTTTCATGAGTATAGTGCTTCAAAATTCCGAATTAAAGTACAATACCATGGAAAAGCAAGCTTATGCCTGGTCAAGTCTCTTAAGCACTTCAAAACCTATGTGGATTATTCTAAAATCATTGCTTTCATCCCACATTCTGCTGTTAAAGATATATTAACTCAAACCGATTGCTTAGGGACTCGCGCTAGGTGGGTTACTAAAATACAAGAATATGATTTAAAGATCAGACCCACCAAGCTAGTCAAAGGCCAAGGTTTGGCTCAAATTTTGACTGAAGGTAACGAAAAGACTCTTGGTTTGTTTTGTCTTAGCGATCTATCTTCGCCCGAGTTACAAAGATTAGGGGAACATGAGTTGACAAGGACATTGTTTATTACTTGATGAATCTTACATGTCCTAACCATTTAGCTGCTCATAAGAGAAGGGCTTTTAGACTAAAAGCCACTAAGTATTGCCTTATGAAGGATGGCCTTGGGTGGAGAAAGCCTGAGGGCATAGTGCTTAGGTGTGTTGATGAAATTGAGTCCAAGAAATTAATCTTTGAGTTTCATTCAGGATTTTGTGGTGGTCATTATGCTGCTAGAACTACTGCCCACAAAATTCTGAGAGTTGGTTATTATTGGCCTTCGATCTTTTCTGATGTGCATAAGTTCATTAAGAATTGTCAAGCCTGTCAACTGTTCACTGGGAAACAGAAGCTTGCTGCCCTGCCCCTACAACCTGTCATTGTAGAGGCACCTTTTTAGCATTGGGGTCTGAACTTCATCAGGAAATTCCATGAAAATTCTAGCAATGTCTACTCATGGATTTTGACTGCTACTGATTATTTCACTAAATGGGTTGAAGCCATTCCTGCTAAGAATGCCACTGAAAAGGTTGTTATGGATTTCATTGAAAATAATATCATTACTAGATTTGGTGTCCCTGCTAAGATCACTACTGACAATGCCAAAGCTTTTAGTTCCTCAGAGTTTTCGTCTTTTAGTTTCAAGTATGGCATTGTCTTATCTCATTCGTCAAATTACTATCCTCAGGGTAATGGTCTGGCCGAATCAAGTAACAAGAATCTCATAACCATTATCAAGAAGATAGTAGGAGATAATAAGAGATCATGGGATAGCAAAATCAAGTATGCTTTATGGGCAGATAGGATCACTAAGAAGAAAGCTACTGGTAAATCTCCCTTTGAACTAGTTTATGGCTTGGATGTAACCTTACCTGTGCACCTGAAATTGCCAGCTTATCAACTCCTTCAACATTTTTCTACTAATAAAGATGTTATTCAGAATAGAATAGATCAGATTGTGGAGTTATATGAGGCTTGTAGGACAGCTTTTGAAGCTATATCTAAAAATCAATCTAACATTAAGCAAAGCTTTGTTAAATCCTCTCGATCTAGATCTTTGCAGGTGGGAGATATGGTACTTTGGGATCGCAAGAATGAAAAACCAGGAAAACATAAGAAGTTCGACAGTTTGTGGCTGGGACCGTACATCATTCGAGATATAGCTGGACCAAACTCATTCCACTTGAGTAGATTCGATGGCGAACCACTTGATCTACCTGCAAATGGCCAAATGCTCAAGTTGTTTTTCAAAGATGATATCTGATGCCGTGGGGCATCCTTTGTATTGTATTTCTAACCCTACTCCTTGTCATTTCAGTATTTTATTTCTATTTTAGGATTAGATTTACTTTCCTTGTTACTAGATAGTTAATAAATGAAGAGCTTATATCTTTCATGTGCTTAATGTTATATGATGATTTTTGGATGGACGCTACTTATTCTTGGTTGTGTGTTGTGTGGGTGCAGATTCTGGATTCTCACATTCCTACAGTGCAGCAACGTGTCCCCAAGTAGAGCCAGATGTTGACCACTATGTGTCAACTACTCATAGCAATACACCCCTTTTTTTCGCAAAAGGGATAGCGCTTGATCGATGTGTCCATGCCATTCGACTTCCATCATCAGCCTGATCGTGTTACGTTGTAAACCCAATCTACATGTGTAAATTGTAAATAATCTTAGCAAATATGAGTCATGTATGTAAATTGCCTAGGTGGACCTAATTTTCTAGTGATAATCTACGTTCCGGAAGGTTTTTTGTCTCACCGATCCATGATCGGCAGAGTTTTCCTTTAGCCTAACCCCAAAGCCGGAATGAATTTTGTCATTGGAATCTCAGGGGAAACCTAGTGCGTTGATCTGTTAGGTTATATTTGGTCGCAGAATTGGGTGGTCTATGAGGGTCTGTGTCAAATGGGTTTTCCCCTTTGAGATGTAAAATTGTAAAAGGCATGATGTAAAGTGTCTTAAGGGTTAGAAAATGTTTTAGTCCCCTCATAAGTCCTAAGTCTTAGGTCCTAGGTAATTTTTCCAAAGGCTAAGTTCGAGGATCCAAAAAATAAAAATTAAAGAAATTAAAGAAATTAAAAAAATTAAAAAATAGATAAAAGTAATAAAAAATAATTAAAAATTAAAAAATAATTAAAAAAGATAATAAAATAAGTCGAAATTTTGAGAAAACAAATGCAAAATTTTAATTTTTAATTTATTAAAATTTCGACAAATGAGATTAAAAGATATCTTGATCCTCATCAACGCTCGAGATTAGTTTGACATGGATCACTCAAACTAGCCGTTGGGAAATTTCTTTTAAATAGGGTGCTAGGGGTCATTTGAGATCATTCGATCTGTGTCTTGTGCTGAAGAAAGCTCTCTTGTAAACTTTTTCTTGTGCAATAAACAAAGACTTTGGGGTTGAAATCTTGTTGGTGTTGCTCTCCTGAAATGTTGTAAGTTGTTTTATTTTCTGCATAATTCTACTTTCAGCCATTGGTAATAGCTTGATGTAGAGTGATGTTGAACATAGGTATCTTGTTCACTCACTAGGGTTTGAATGGTAATAAACTTTCTGAAAATAATGGTAGGTATCTCCATTAGATTTGAGTTTTAGTACTATTTTTCCCTCTTTATTGATAGTTGAAGTGAGCTGTGCAGGAAAATCTAACTTGTAAAGGATCAACGGGCGTTTGGGGAAGTTCTAGGCTGAACCAGCCAACTCCCGAAAAACATTCTCTTGTAGAGCCCAGCTAGTTTCGATTCTGGGTCTATCATTTAAATTTATTTTTGAATTGCATGAGAGTTCTGAAGTATCTCATAGTAAATCTGAAATTCTGAACATATTATCGACGATCACTGACAAATCTGGCTGTTGTAGAGTCATAAAACTGTAAATATTGTAGTTGGTTTGTAGGGTTTTAGTTTTTTTGCATATATATTCTCTGGGTGCTTGTCTTTCCATTACAGGTTGCAGGTGCAGGTTTTTCAATTTTTCTGAAGAGGGTCAGCTATCTGCTTGCTGGGGTTTTATTTCCGTAGGAAAATTTTTCGATTTTTTTTTTTTAAGGAGCCTCCTGGATTGCTGCCAAGTTTCAACACTGTCATCTTTCAGCTCAGTTTTCTATCTATCATCTAGCTTCGCTAACCTGTTGTGTCCTCCCATCGCTGCAAAATTCTCACGTATCCCTCTCCACAGAGCCATTCACCTCACTGTATGCCATCATTTGTTACTGCTCTTCAACGTGCTGCTCCAGCATCATACACGCAGCCTTTTCCAATTTGCAAGAGATCCGTGGAACAAATCTTTCTCCCCTTCGCATGATTTCATCCCTCTACGCTGCAAGCAAAACCCTCGGACCTGCACTCCTTTGTCTGCTGTCCCCTCGCCCGAGCTCATTGCTTATCTTTGCACGTAGCTCGCTTTGTTCTTTGCCACAACTTTTTTTTTTCAAAACCTGTGTCCCCTTGAGCTCTACCTCTTACATCTCGCAATTTTCCTCTCCATCATCGCATTCCTTCTCACTCTCGCAGCTGGTCGTTTCACATTCTCCCTCACGCAGGCTTCATCCTTGTCGCGCCAGTTACCTCCGCACCTGCAAAGCACATCAAGACCATGCAGCTCCAATTATCTGCTCGTTCTCCACGTATTTGCATTGCCCAAACCAGCTATTCTACGTTGACTTCTCTCCATCGTGCATAACCTATACGTTGCCATTGTTTCTTGTTAACCCTCGTTCCTTCTCCATTGTGTCTGCCCTCTTCCCTCTTGCCCTGACCGTCCAGCCTGCATGTACCTCTCACGTTCATCCTCTCACTCCACCATCAACTCTTCATGCTTTTCAGCCTGCAGAGACACAAAAAAAAGGGGGAACGCATTTTTCTGGCCAGGTTTGTTTTCTCTTTTTTATTTTTTGTTTACATGTGTTAAAATATTCAGGATTTACGTTAGCATATATTTGATATGGTTAGTTTTGGGGTTAGACGAATCATTATAAAAAAAAATCAATTTTCAATTTGTTTTAGATTAGAATTGATTCTAAAGTTCCGTTTCAGTTTTAGACTTAGTTTTGATTATAAAAATCAAATAAAAATTAAAAAATTAAAAAGGCATAAAAAGTTTTTTTTTTTTTAGTTTTCTATTTATTTAATTTTAGAATTAAATTTTTAAATTTAGATTAGTTTAAAATTTATTTTTTTTTAAGTTAGGTTTTAGTTTTAGTTTAGTTCAGTGTTAATAATCTTTAGGTTTTATTTACCCTAATTTTTGCTTAGTTCATTTTTGTTCTATTTAAAAAAAGGCAAAAAAGGCAAAAAGGCAAAAAAAAAAAAAAATTCAATTCTCACAAGCATAAAAAAGTAATCTTTAGAATTTTTATTTTGTCCTATAGTTTAGAATTTTATTTAGATTTAAAGTTTCATTTATTTAGACTTTAGTTAGCTTAGTCTTGTTTTATTTGAAAATATAGAAATATTTTGGAAATATTTTGCCAGATTCAGTCTTGGTTCAAGGATTTGTCATGTTTGGAATATATTTTTTCTGCTGAGACTAAAATTTTAATGTGGGATTGATCTTTATCATTTTTTATGTGGTTAAACATGCTCAAATTTTCATTTGAAGATTAGCTATATGAAAGTGATAACTAGTTAGCATTTAAAATTACGTGGTTATTTAAAGCACTTAATCTTTCGTATTTTAATTGTTGGAATATCGTTAAGCCATTGAGCATTTATCGATTATCTCACATTTGGAAAAAGTTAACCTTTGTTTGAGTTATTTGATGGTAAATGATTGTTAATGAGCTCATATTTCTGCAAGCATTTGATCATTCAGTGATTAACTCCACAAGGCACTGGTCTATTAACTTAATAAAATCAAATAAGTGCTTGTTTTCCCTCGTGTCTCCCAACCCAACTAGTCCACAGTTAGTCATCCATTGTCCCATAGGGTCTACCCTCCTTAGCCGTGGGAGACAGGTTTAAACGGAGAGATCGGGATCAGGGTGACAACCCCCGGTTTGAGCGTTGTCGTGACAATCTGTGCGACAACAGACCCTAAACCTTTTCCTGAGAAGTATATTAAATGGCTTCCCAAGCTTATTGGGCCAACTCGAAGAACTGTATTGGAACATTTCTCGTAGGATGATATTTGATGAAGACAGGATCATGATTCTTTTTGCTTTGTCTCTCGAAGGGCAAGCAAGGGATTGGTACCTTAGTCTTCCCCTAGGATGCATTGACAATTTTGACCAATTTGAGGATAAGTTCATGAGAAGATGTTCATGTGATGCACAAGGAACCTTCAACATTGACAAGTTTTACCAAATATCTAGGGGAAGGGAAGACATTGAAGAATTCATCCAAAAATTTGATAGGGTAGTTAGTGCGAAAATTCCTGAATCTAACACATCAGAAATAACCTATTGCAATTACTGGTTTACAATCTCCTACTCCTTTACATTAACAAGTTATTTAATTGCATAAACATCGAAGTAAACACTATTGCGGCCTTCACAAATATACAGATCATGCACTGAAATAAACAAAGACAATAACACAAGGGACATCGTTATTTTTTTGGAAATTCGTCCCCGGAAAAACCCAATTCAGGAAAACCGATGCAACATATAGAGGGTTTGTATTATTAAGCAGATTTCGTGAATACAACTAGGGTGCCAGAAATGGATCACCCAACAGTGAATATCCTTGGCAGTGTTTTGAAAATCGCGATAAATTCAAATTATTGCGATTTTTTCAATATGACGATTTTATCGCGATTATTATACAAAATTATCACGGGAAATTTTTTTAGCCGATTTTTATGAAATTATCGTGATAACAACTGATAAAATCGCGGGGCTTCGCGGCAGTGAGGTTTTATAATGTTTTTTTGGTTTTTTTATGAGTTCATTTGGACAGTCGCGCGCGGAGGGCAGAGGAGAGTTGGGAGACCAAGCTGGAGAGGTTTTGAAGCTAATTCTAAGTGCTTAGAGGAGAAAATCAAGAGGAGACCACCGATTTCTCCATAGAAATGGTATGTGGATTAATTTTTTTTTGTTTTCATTGTTTAAAAACATTGTTTTTGTATTTTTTTCATTGTTCTTGGTTGGGTAACTTGGTATGGGCACCATTTTTTTTTGTTCTCATTGTTTTTTAAGATTGTTTTTGGTTGGGTAACTTGGTATGACTATGGGAACCAATTTTTTTTTTTTTTTTTTTTTTTTAAACATTGTTTATGTTTTTTTCATTATTTTTGCCATTTGGTTGGGTAACTTGGGTTTGGAATGGTTGGGTAACTTATGTTTGAACTTTGGAATGGTTGTTTTAGGTTGGGTAACTTGGGTTTTCATTGTACAATGTAAAAATTAAAAATTAAAATACTAAACTGTAAATTTGTAACTTGTAATTTTGTAAATACTAAATTGTAATCCTTATTTTCCCATAGGTTCACAAATGCACCAAAACACCATTCAAGACTTCAATTTTGCAACTTAAAAGTTCAAAAACAAACATTGCAAGGAAATTGGATTCTTTCTGGGAAGATGGTGAACCTGATGCTCCGAATGATAGACTAAACTTGAGTTGCAAGTTGTGTGGCCACCCTATGTCCGGGGGGGTGTACAAGTTGAAGTTTCACCTTGCACAAATCCTTGGAAAAGATGTGGGGCCTTGTACAAATACAAATCCTGAACTCATCCAAAGAGCCATGAGAGCATTGGAAAATTTAGAGCAGACTAGAGAGGCCAAAGAAGAAATCAAAAGGCAACTAAAAAGGTCAGCTGAAGCAAGTGGCGCTGGTTCTACTGCAACATCAACCAATCCGATAGCTGCCACATCATTTTTTGTTCCTCGAACCACACCTGGTTCACAACCATCTATCAGTTCAATGCTAAAAAGAACTGAGAAAGAACAAGCTGACAAGTTGCTGGCAAAATTTCTCCTCTGGAGTGATATTCCTTTCAGCATTGTAAGGAATAATCCATTTTTCCAACCTTCTGTTGATGCTATTGCCAGTGTTGGCCCAGGGTACAAAATCCCTTCTTATCATGATTCCAGAGGCTGGATTCTTCAAAATGAAAAGCGTGACTGCACCCAAAGATTGGAGGATGTTAGGGCATCATGGGCACAAACAGGATGCGTTGTTATGTTAGATGGTTGGACTGACCAAAAGGGGAGAACCCTTATAAACTTCTTGGTTAGTTGTCCCAAGGGGACTATGTTTATCAAATCTATTGATGTATCTGCAAAAATCAAAGATGAAAGAACTTTATGTGATTTGTTAGATGTGTTTATTTTGGAGGTGGGTGCAGAAAATGTTGTCTAAGTCATAACGGACAATGCTGCAAATTATGTTGCTGCTGGCAGGATGCTTATGGACAGGCATCCTACTTTATTTTGGACACCTTGTGCTGCACACTGTATTGATTTGATGTTGGAGGACATAGGGAAAATTCCCTTTGTCAAAGATATTGTTGATTCATCCAAAAAGCATTACAAAATTTATATATAACCATACATCTGTGCTTAGCTTGATGAGAAGATTCACCAACAACAAAGAGTTGGTTGCGCCCCGCCATTACACGGTTTGCCACCAGTTTCATATCTCTTCAATCCCTCTTGAATTCTATGTGGGATGTGAAGAGAATGTTTCTTTCAAAGGAGTGGCGTGCTTTGCCAATGAGCCGCAAACTAGAGGGAGAGGCCGTATGCAGACTAGTTTCATACCAGGAAGACTTCTGGACGGGAGTGCAGGAGGTGTGCGCCGTTACGGAATCTTTGGTAAAGGTTCTTCGGTTGGTTGATGGTGAGAAGCCTGCAATGGGCTATTTGTATGAGGCCATGGACAGGGCCAAAGAAGCCATTCGGGCCTACTATGATGGTAAGGGAGATGACAGGTTTCAGAGACAACTCCTCCTATGGGGAGTGATTGATGAGCGATGGAACAACACACTCCATCGTCCCATTCATGCTGCTGGGCTTTTCCTGAACCCTGCATTTTCTTACACATGTGGGTTTGATTTTGATGCTGAGATCATGGATGGATTCTTTTCCTGTGTCCAGAAGATGGTGCGATCTCCAGAACAACGTATAAAGATCTCTAAACAAATTGAGACATATAGGATGGCAGGTGCACATTTGGCTTTGACATGGCTGTCACTGATAGGACGATTAAAATCCCAGGTATTTTTTAGTTTGTAACTTTGTTTCAAATTTCATTGTCTCTTCAAATTCCATTTTTTTCTTATGTTTATTTGAAATTTTATTTGTAATTTTGTTGTAGATGCATGGTGGAAAATGTATGGTGGTAGGGTACCCCTTCTGCAAAAGCTTGCCATTCGCATCCTCAGCCAAACATGTAGCTCCTCAGGATGTGAGCGCAACTGGAGTGTATTTGAAAAAATACACAACAAGAAGCGCAACAGGTTAACGCTTAAACATTTAAAATATTGCAAATTTCCAAATAAAATTTTGAATTCATTAAACAATATTTTTTTTATAATTATTAATTATTATTTCATGGTCTTTGTACAGGTTGGAGTCCTAGCGCCTTAATGACATGGTCTATATCTACTACAATCTTCGATTGTGGGTGAGGCAACTTGAGAAGACACCTGATGTGGAGGCCATCTCATTGGATGGGATTGATACTACTGCTGCATGGAGGGTTGAGGCCGAGAGGCCTCTCATGGAGTGTGCTAATGATTGGTTAGTGCAGGATGTAGTGGAGGGGGAGGGGGAGCAGGAGGAGGAGGAGGAGGAGGAGGAGGAACAAGAGGAGGAGGTGACACCACCTGCCCGGGCTACCACTGCCACTAGTAGAGGATGTGGTCTACCTCCTATAGCTCCTACTTCTAGTTCTTCAGCTTCTAGAGCACATCAGACTCCACTGCCATCTCCACCGCACGGGCACCAACATCTACATCTAGAGGGAAAGGGAAAGCTGTGGCATTTTCTCGCAAGAGGGGCAGAGGAAATCAATAGGATTAGACTTTAGTTATTTTCTTCATTTTATTGTATATGACATTATGACATGATGAGATACATTATTATATTTTTTGTTGATATTGTGAGGCTGAGTTGGGACTCAGGAGTCAGGACTTACTATTTAGGACATGATTCAATGTTATGTGTGATTTTAGCACTAGAAATGATCTTAAACATCTTAAATATGAGTTCTTTTATCATATTTATGTGTCAATGTATTTATTTTATGTTGTAGATGGTTTAGATATTAAAAAAATTGAAAAAAAAGAAAAAAATGAATATTTTTGTACCGAACGATTATTTCCCGATAATTACGATTTTTTCTGATTTTTTCCTCGCGCCCATATTATCCCGATAACGATTAATGCAACATTGCTTGGCATAGAACTGATGCTCTTCCAACACAGTAAGAACTTTCTCCAAATGTTGTAGGTGCTCCTTCCAAGTTTTACCATAAATTAAAATGTCATCAAAAAACACTGACACAAACTTCCTTAGATATGGACAGAATAGCTCGTTCATAGTAGCTTGGAATGTTGCTGGTGCATTGTTTAAACCGAAAGACATTACTTTAAACTTGTAATGACCTTCATTTATTGGAACACTGTTTTTGCTACGTCTTCCAATCTTATTATGATCTGGTAATATCCTGACCTTAGGTCCAATTTTGAGAAGTATTTAGTGCCATGTAGTTCATCCAACATTTCATCGATAAAAGGAATTGGAAACTTGTTTTTAATTGTTATTTGTTTTAGTCCTCAATAATCGACGAATAATATGAACAATCCATCTTCTTTTGAACTAATACAACTGGAGCAGCATACAAACTTTTACTTTTTGTGATGATGCCACATTTTAAAAGATCTTGGACTAATCTCTCAATTTCAGTTTTTTAATGATGTGGATACAATTTGTTGTTGATGGGATTTGATCCTGCTTTGACTTCTATTGTATGTTCGATTTCTCTTTTAGGAGGCATCTTCATCGAAAGGTCTTGGAATACTTTTTCGTGCTTTTGAATTAGCTCTTGGACTTCTGGTGCTTCTTCGTTGACCATATTCGAAGTTAACATTTCTAATTGATGACACTACTACATAAGCTGATTCTCCCTTCCGAATCATTTTCATCATCTGGAATGATGATACAATTTGGTTCTCAAGTGGCTGGAACCCATATAACTTCTATTTTTTCCCTTCCAATTTAAATTTTATAAATTGCTTTTGATAGTTGGTAGAGTAAGTATTGAGGGTTTGTAGATATTTGATACCTAAGACCACATCCAATCCTCCTAATGGTATTGTGTAGAACAAAGATTCTAAATTAAAGTCTTGAATTTGCGATTTGACTTTATGGCATTTCCCTACCTTTTCAATTAGCTTACCGTCAGCTACCATAACCTTCATGTTGGGCATGGGAAATGTGAAAATGTTGAGTCTCTTCGCCATGGTTGAGTCCAAAAAATTGTGGGTGCTATCGGTATCGATCAAAACCATTACATTGTTTTTCTTGATATGTCCTTTTAATTTTAATGTCTGGGGCTGTGATATACCTGTCATAGTCGATAATAATACTTGTGGAATGCTCTCGTCATCTAGTTCTGGAGAGAATTCTGGGGAATCTTCAATATCTACGTCTGATTCATCACTGTTTGCTTCATTAGTTGATTCACATTTACATAGGTTCTTGGTCTCTTTTCCTTTAGCACACCTATGTTTAGGGTCCCATTTTTTGCCATAACGTTTGCACTTGCCCTCTTTCATTCTTTGCATTTCCACATTAGTTTTTTCTCCTTCACGAAGATGTGGTGGAACATATTTTTGTGTTATCCGTATCATGGTTTGGGAATCGAATATACTCTTTCAACCTTCAACCACTGCTTTTTTTCGTGCTTCTTTTCAGCAACTTTTGCCTTATGTTTGGCTACCTCTATAGAAGTGATGTCATGAAGCTCAAGCTCAACCTGGATATAGGGTTTAAGTCCCGTGATGTATGACTGAATCAAAGGAGTTTCTGACAATCTAGGTACTCGTGTGTCCAAAGTTTCCCATTCTCGAGTGTATTCATCCCCAACTCCTTTTTGTTGCAACTTGGTGAGTGCTGAGAAGAGCTGTTCTTCCTTGACACCCTGGAACCTTTTAAAGAATGATTTTTTTAAATTTCCTTCAACTGATAGCAAGTGTCGTCTTTTTCCACCACATATACCAATTATATGCTTCGCCTTCCATTTGCATGGAAGCATGCTTGATCTTTTCGTCATCATTGTCAATACCATAAATCTCGAAATATACTTTTGCTTTATTGAACAAAGCAACACTGCATTTTTTGTTATCGTCAAATTTGGATAGCTCAAGTTTTGTTCTTCGTTGATATGTAGCTATCGATGGGGCGAAGAAAGGGTGTTGATTTGAAAACGACATATTGGTGTATGGATTCTAGAGCTGCCTATTTTGAACATTCGTGTTACTATTTTCTTGATTAAGAGTGGAAGATGTCTTTGGAGACTTGGGTTTCTCATGCGAGTTTGATGATTTTGACAAATCTGGAGAATGGAGATGTTGAGTAGCCTCATTATTCTGAGGTATTTGATCTACCTTACTTGAAAGGTTTGCCCGATCCTTTTTTAAATTCATTCTTGTTCTGCTGGAGCTAACTCTCTATTCTCTTTGTTGTGTCCTGGAGCGCTTGGACTTTTTCGCCATGTCCAGTCACCTTAGCCTCAAGACCTATCAATTTTTTTATTGAAATCGACCATCGATATTGATGAAGACATCGATCGAGTCTGAGGTGGAGTATATTTATCCAACTTAACTCTTTTCTTACCTGTTCCTAAATATTATATATAATATTACTATATTTTAATATTAAATTTAATATATTTTTTGTTTGCTTTTAAAATTAAAATTAAATTATATAATATATTATAATATAGTTTATATAGTATAAATTAACTAAATTAAGCCCCAAGGTTGCTCAATTCGGCTCAAAGCCTCGGGCGCCTGCCAAAGTGGGAGGTCAAGGGTTGAAACGAAAGCTCGTTGGGGTCAGGTCAGTAAATAGGCTAGGGGGTGTGACCCTTCAGTGGGGTGGGTCCACCTAGCGTTGTCGATCCTGGACGTAGCGGCCACTGACCATGGTATCCGTGAACAGTAAGGAAAAAAGAAAAAAAAATGAAAAGAAAAGAATATATATATATATATCTATATATATATATATTATATATATATTATATATAAATTAAATTTAATACTTTATACCAAAATTGAATTTGAATAGTGCGTGCCACGGTTTGGACGGAGACCAAAAATTGAATTCAAATAGGTGTGTGCCACGATTTCGATTTGGATGACGATGGGGAAAATGGTTGCGAATGTGGACGATATGCTGAGGTAAGCGGTGTGGGCACAAAGAATGCGGTTGCGTTTTGTTTTTGGACAGGGTGTATTTCAGAGCAAATAGAGCTAGCGAGGAAAGAAAGAATGGAATGGATTGCAGGCCAGGCCTAGAACGATGGCGTGGAGGGCGGAGAAGGGATGAAGTGACAGGGATGAGATAGGGAAGCCGGTGGTTGTGGAGGACAGTGACAGAGTTGTAGCAACCTACACAGTTTTGGCCCGAGGATTGGAACCCGCTCTGATACCAGATGGAGTAAAAATACTCAACATTAGACAGCCACAATTATAACAAATATATTAATTTTAATATATATATAGATAGATTATTAATAATGATTGAATGATTTATAGTGTGAGAGGCCTTGGCTTAAATACAACCGTAGGTGCCTCTTGGTGAATGGGCATGATCTTTGATCATGCCCTTTTGCTTAATTAACTAATAGTTAATAGTTATGGATTATTTTTTACATAACAAGCTTGGTGGAGAACATCTTCCTCACAAATATGGAGAGATATACTTCTAACCCTGTTCGCTTGGTAGTTGGTCTCCTTCATTGTGCTATAGTGCCAATAGATCCATCCTTGGGGGTAGTAGTTCCATACCTCAAGATATGTGCACAACATTGATTACAAATGGAGTTAGGAACAATGATAGTTTGGTTTGGGAGGAGCACTATTACTACTTAGACAAGTTGGTAGAGGGTGTGTTATTTCCTAAACTAGCATCTAAGTGAAAAAACCAATTCACAAATGCCTCGTTGGGGTAACAGATGGGAGTTGTATCAATATTACCTCAATACAACTTCCCTTTCACTTTTGGCCAACTCTCAAGAAGCTGAGGGGCATATCTCTTTCATACATGTTACCCTTTAAGGGTAACTACGTTTAGAGACACACGCATTGGGGTGTGATGTTGCTGCTTTGATGAGATCCTTGCTCATCCTCTCAAATCCAGAATGGTTCTACCGCCAATTCCATTAGATACATAC